>CM020501.1:27533360-27575860 GCA_009823395.1 Thamnaconus septentrionalis
CCCAGTGAGAAGAAAAGTTCACGCTGGATGTTTTCATACTTTTCAAATTTTAGAAGCTGAGAACAGACGGTGTTTGACATTTTCCCGTGATGAATGACAAATTCCACTCAGAGAGAGAGAGAAAATATTGAATACCTAAGATATCTACCCAGTGAATGGCCTTGGCGTATTAGAGAGGTGTAAATTGATTTAAATCTATTTTTCCTGCCTGCCGACTTTCACATATTAGGGCCACTTAGTGACAGTCAGTGTTTGACTTACTGGGCTAAATACCAGACGCGGTGGCTAGCTGCGTTCAGGCTCCACTCTTTGGGATTAGCGCGGCTGACTGGGTGGTCTGAGAATTTCGCCGGCTGTGGAATCCTCTTTTGAGACGGTTAATGTGTCGTCAGCTTAGCCCATCATCCGATATGACTCAGTCCGTCATCCTCCTTAGTCTGGCATGCGGTTGGACTCCCGAGGACGTGAAGCGGATAGGTAGTCGGAGGTTTGGAAGGAAAGTGCAGCCCCCTCTCTTATTATCTTCTGACATTTATGGTTGAGATGGTTTATCATCAAAATCTGGTACTGGCACAGATAGCACTAAGAATTTCTATCTGCCCCTAACCGTTTAGTTGTGGACCGAATTAATGAATTGGTACATTTTACAGTACTTTCGCCTGCTGTGGATCCAGCTGACACTTTGCTTTCACCTCTCTAGCATGGAGGCTGCAGCATTTCTTTTTGAAGATCAATTACACAAGGCATCAAGATCAAACAGAAAAAAACATGGTGGATTATACTATAATAACTGTGTGTATGCAATCTACATCACCATATCAAAATACATTGTTTTTTTTGTTTTGTTTTTTTGTTTTTTTTAAGTACACACGTTCAAATTTTCAAAATCTTAAGACATTCTTTTATTTTCATCTCTTAGACACCCCATAAATGAAAATTAACCATCTTATTAAAAAAAAGTCATGCATTGAACAGACCAACCAAACAGTCCTTGGTTGGGAGAGGGCAAAGTTGGAACAAAAACAGCCTGATGATCGTTATGTGTGTCCCACAACTCTGCTCATAAGAGCGATATCGAGCCTGTTGCTGATATCCCTGTAACGAGAGCTAAGCAGTAGGTGCTTCTAAAGTTGCACTGACCTTTGGATGAACTTGCTTAATGACAAGGATGCAGCAGTTTCCAGTTGGACCAAAGCAAAACCCCCATAGGACACCCGGATTTAACCGACCCCCCACGCACTATGCATTACGCTCCTTAATTGACATCTGCATAATTATGATTTAATTTGTCGTGGCTGCCATCGAATTTCTGGTTAACCTGCACACAGATGGGAATGGAAACACCTCCACCCATACTGGAAGAACGAACCTGAGCTGCAGGCCTGTTGGGAACAAATGAGCTGAATTTTGTTTCGGCTCCTCGTCCGTTCTCCCAGGAATAGAATCCGCTGAGCACAAGTGAGGTTCTGCAACTTTCCTGAGCCTCAAAATCACGAGCTCCCGTTCCGCGTCCTGCGCCGAAACACTTCTGCCCTGCTTTGCCAAACAGCTTTTTGCCCTGCTGCGGTAACGGCGCCCCTTTGAACTTGACACGCCGGAGCGGGAGCGCAGTTGCTGGAGGTGCTCTGCAATGCAGCGACTATCTCCTTTTATCTCAACGGCAGCTTTGTCCCCGGGGCGAAAGGAGGAAGTGTCCTTATCACGAGAAAGCGGGGCGATTACAAGTGGTTGACCAGAGCTGTCTGGGACCGTGCAAGGTTATCGCCGTCCCTTCCCCGTGTGGCAAGGTGACCGACCGTCCTCCCCGCTTTGCTAACTGCGGGAAGATTCCACGATGCTCCCCGAACGCCAGGGTGGGATGTAGTGAAAGGAATGTTTGTTTGTGTTCATTCACTGGTATCGCCCTCCCTCAGTTCAGAGCTCTCTTTTTTTTCTTTTTTTTTTACTTGACATAATTTAGAATGAGTCAGTGGTGATATTAGATCGTTTCTGCGAGTGACAACAAGAGCTGGGATCCTACTTTCGCAGTGAAATTCACTGACGGCACGGCAGATGGCTTCTCTAGCGCAGCATCACACGGCTTGGCGGGAAGGCGAGCGCCTTGAAAATATGTTCAATCGAAAATAATGTGAGGCATCGGCGGCACGTTAACCATTGTTGTTAAACCACATGTTGCTCGATTTGTGTAAAGGGTAAACCGTTTTGTTTTGTTTTGTTTTTTTTAGAGTCACCCATGCAAAGTTGAATTTGCAAATTATTTTGTTTCAAGTACAGCTTTAGGTAGAAGGGTTGAGTTAGGGTTGACAGCTTTAACCAGTCAAAGGGGGGCTTCACATGATGGGTGATTTGCCCTTTACTCACCACCAGGTAGGGCTCAGAAAAGAAGCCTGGTCGCTTTCATACACATGATGCCAATAGCAGTACCTTGGTTTGGATGCCTGTTCTGAATATTTTTTCGATGGCAGATGATTTGAAACCAATTTGAACAACAACAACAAAAATACATGCCAGTACAGATCCTTCATTTTAAATTTCACTGATCCTGATGTTAAATTTGACCAAATGTTGTAACTCACCTTGTCATTCAGTTATGTTTTATTTTCTGTCAAAGTATTTTTTTTAATGCCTTAGTGTAATTAGTAAGTGTAATAGAAACCGCTTCTTTCTGTTTTCGTCAGCAGTAAAATGTATGATTAAAAGAAAACCACTAAAACCACTAAACATTAGACGCCTGGAAAAGCGATGTATAAATCAAATCCATTATATTTTATTTTAACTGTGCTGTTAATTCACGAGGAGCTCCATTGCAGATACCAGCTAGTTTAAACTGTCCATAGCGCTTGCTATTATTCTGCAAAAGTGTTACATGAGTAAAATGATGCCAAGCATTCGCAAGAAAAAAAAATCTCTCTTATTTCCTGCTTCTTCTCTATTCACTGAAAGACATCTCCACTCTTAGTGCTGTGACCACAAATATGCTCTGGGTAGCACAAAGAAACACAACCTGCTTCCTTCTGAGAGGTAGGAGACGCTGAACAAAAAAGACAAAAAAAAAAAAACAAAACCAAACTGTGGCCTCTGTTTGGTCTAAAGTAGCTCCTGAGTCATTTTCTTGTTGTCCTTTGTGCCTTTCATCTTGTATTTTCAGCAAAAATACATTGTTCACATTTTTGCCTTTTGATTCTGCACTTTAAATCATTTAAAATGAAAAATTAGAATACTGGGATCTTTTGGAGATCGGGCAGCAAAAAAAAAAAAACAAAAAAACAACATTCAGTGAATTGGAGTGAATTGGCTGGTGCCAAATCTTAACAACATATGTCCACATTCAAGAGAGGTGCCCTTAGTCATGTCTTCACTGCAATGCCTGTTAATTGCTAAAAGAAATGCTAGAATTTTCAGTGGGGCAGCCATCTGCAAATTTTCTGTAAATAATTTTCTGCAGGGCAATATCAAATCCAAAAATCAGTTTGAGAAGCAACGCTAACCACTCGAAGAGATCAGTGTACAACACGTTGGGCAAAACAAATGACGCACGTGTACCGAGGTGACTGGTTGTTTTCATTCACATTGTTCAGCTCGTTGAACAACTTGGTGCCCAGCCTTCTGTTATGAAATAGCAAATTTTTTTATTTTTTTTATTAAAAACAAATTTGAAACAGTTTATTCCTTTGTGTTTTGGAGATCTACGAAAAAATTGTCCTCAAAAATCGTGTTTTCAGAGAAAACGGTTTTTTCTACCCTTACAAAAAGGCTAGAAATTTTCTCCGCATTTTCTCCCGCTTGTGAAAATGCCACCCTCTTTGTATGTGAGCCATGCGGGGGGACATTTGAAATGGCTTTGAATTATCAGCTTGTTTTTTTACAAAATAAAAACAAGGTTACAGGTTTGCCCACGTGCTTCCAAGACATATTAGCTTTATTTGCACTTGAGCGTTCAATTTTTCGAGTGCTGTGCTCTGCGACGCTGCCCTTTCACGTGGCAGAGTCCAACACATTAATCCACATTTGACGAGCATCCTGAACTGTATCGTCATTAATCTTTTCGGCCTCCCTTTTAGACCCCGACTTATGCAGTGTTTGCACGTTTAGCTGCCTCCCATCCCGAGACGCAGAGAACGCGAGAGAGCCCTCACAACGAAACGGCGCTCTCTGGAGCTGTCTTCCCCCCCCTTCCGCCTGCTTCTACTCCTATCTCTTTTCCTGCTCCATGGGAGGTCGTGGCCCAGCCCACGTACCTCGCTGTTTCTGATGCTGTCAGACTCGCTTTAATATTTCAAAAGGCCGCCACTTTGATGAGGCAGAGGGAATACCGGCCTTCATTAACGAGAGTCAGGCTATCAATGCTCAGATGCCAAGCTGTTGAATCATTTATCGTTTTGCCCTTTTTTCCCCCCTCCCGTGGCCCACCTGCTCTTTGATGTGCTCCGGCGCCGGCCGAGTGGCGGAAACACTTAAACGGATCACGCACGTGTTACAACAGCTGAGGGAGGTTTGTATTTTTAAACATGCACTTTGACTCCAGATGTGTTTGCAGAAAACGCATCTGGGAGCAGTTGTTGATCAAGCGCGTAATAGCGGTGCCGCATCAACGGTTTATGATCTGTGCAGAGGTACTGTGGGGGTGTGGATGATTTCTTTAACACTCGACTGGGGGGTGCAGGGTCGCGTCTGGGGGGGGGGCGAAACACCGGGCGGGAGGGAGACGGGGTGCCCGGGGAAACTAATGTTTTCACGTCGGAACTTTTTCCACGACGGAACAATAAACAAAAAGTGTTCAGTAGGTTGTAGCTAAGAAAAACGCTGCTCAGGTACACAGGATGGACAAATATTTGACAGGGATGAAAAGAAGAATTCAGGAGTCCGGCGGTGGCCAGTGTTCTTTGTTGTTGGCCACGTTTGGCTGTAGAATGTTCGAGTTTGTTGTTGGTTCACGCCAGACTTGAAGCGGGGCTGTAGCAATCGTCAAGCGCAGCAATCATCTGCTCTATTTTCTTTCTAATGCGCGAGCGAAAAAGCCAGAGGACAATGAAGAGTTTTCCAGCGCTGATAGAACGTAATCAAACACCTTTGCATCAGTACGTGATCGACGCCGCGACTGGCGCCATATTATGACTTAGCGCACGCAACGCTCAACGTCATCCCGTGTGGCAGGTCGAACATGTGATGTTGTCCCACGACTGAGTTTGTTGATGTGGTCAATTCCATCAAAACAAGACCCCTGAAAGCGCAGCTATTCTCTGCACTTTGTGAGGAGATGGGAGCACAACATAAAGCTGTGTTGTTTCACAGGGAAGCCAGGATGGTGGATGTTACAAAAGTGGTTTGCCTAAAAAAAGTTATTTGCAAAGCAGAAAAGTGAAAGGAGTATTCTTGTTTAAAAAGTAATGTTCAGGATTTGATGTCACAAAGAGTGATTTGCTAAAGTTGTTTATTTGTACAAAATAAATGATTTCATAAATGGAGAGAAAAGTGAAATGAATGTGAAATGAATGTTCATGATTTAAAAAAATGAAAAATGAAATTAAAATTTTCTTCCTCCAAGGTGTGGCGTGACAGAGAGAGTTTGAGAACCACTGCCCTAATGCCATGCAAGTCTATGGGGTCAACTTTGTCCTTGAGACACGGGGCCACTTGCAGGTTCATCGGGATCCCTCAAGACCCAGCCACGTCAAATTTGGGGCTTCTAGCCCCAAATCTGGGGTGGGGGCATGAAAGATTTTCTTCCTCCAAGGTGGGGCGTGACAGAGAAAGTTTGAGAACCACTGGGCTAGGGCATCAGTCAAAAATCTTTTGATATGATGCTGATTTCAAAACTTTTTTCAATAGCGGTTGTTGAACGAAACTTTGAATGATACCAGATGTTTTAAAACCAATTTGAACAACCACAAAAAAAGAATACATTGCCATTACAGCACAAAACATTTATGTTACATTTTACTGATGATCCAAAACAGAATTCCCTCCAAATCAAATTTGCTGCTACATCATTGGTGCAAAATTGTGGAATTTTGCATACACAAATGTTTGCGAGTGTCTTTCACACCTCTATTCACGCCTCTATAATGTGAAAGCAACTGCCAGCGACCCTAGAGCTTGGCACACATATGCTTTATGATTATTGACCTGCAGGCGCTAAGATTTACTATCTTGGATTTCGGAATTTTGGCATTAATTTTTCAATATTCCATAGGATCCTCGGTACCAAGCATTATGCAGGTGCATGTGGTGCAACACTGTAGTGTCAACACACACACGGGTTACCATGTTTTTTTTAACACCACTCGATTAACCGTGGCATCAAGAGTAGGATTTTAGTCAATGGGAATTCTGGTTCCCCTGTGACCCTGAGCTCAGGAAGAAGCGGGTATTGAAAATGGATGGATGGACGGATGGTATTCTGGTTGACTTGACCAAAAATCACATTGTACTGTCAGGTTTAGGAGTTAAACCAGAGTGAAACCATAACCCAAATAAGGTTCCCAAACTTATGCTGCGCATGAAGGCATTTTAAACAACATCTTTTGTGCCAATGAAGCCAGAGAGCTTTGATCTTGATCTCTTCAAGCCAGTTATGTATTTACCGCTGAATCTTTCGGCATCATCGCTCGCCCCGCTTGTGGCTTTTCCAGGGCGTCGACTTTGATTCCCAGCTTTGCTCCACATCTTTCACGAATTGTACCTGAAGTCGGAGCCTGAGGGCAGGTTTTT
Source organism: Thamnaconus septentrionalis (assembly GCA_009823395.1). NCBI lineage: Eukaryota > Metazoa > Chordata > Actinopteri > Tetraodontiformes > Monacanthidae > Thamnaconus > Thamnaconus septentrionalis. Next base: position 27,540,072 of record CM020501.1, read on the forward strand.
GACGGGGTGGGGCTTCCTCAGATCATCAGGGCACAAGTCACATACAGCAGTGAGGTTGAGGTCATCTCAGGATGCCGGCTCATGCTCAGCTTTCGTTCCCGCTGTATGTCATGTATTTCTTGGGGTATGCAGTCATTACCAGTGATGCAACTAAAAATCAGTCATGAGGCATCACGGAGCAGCGATGATGCCTGGAGAACGTCCTCCACGTGTGGAAAACTATATTGACTCACTCCATCTGTGGCGCATACACCTGGGATTAGAGGAGAGCCTATGGCATTCGAGGATTCACTTAAATAAACTCAGGCTTTCCAATTCGGCTTCTCTGAGGCTTTTCTGTCTTCTTTAAAAGGGATCAAAGGCGGATTCTGCGGACATGTTTCCTTTAATTTGACAGATGGGCGAGGAGTGGGATTTCAAAAGCGATGTTGTCTGACTCTTGAGTCGGGTCATTATTTTTTGAAGTACAGGCAGTGAGGAGCCACAAGCTTCGCATAGCGCAGTGGCGGCAAGTTGCAATAGATTACATTTGGACTCTCGACAAGGAATCTGAAATCTAATTATCTGTCCCGTCACTGTGGAGCGACGTCAGCCACAATCACATCAAAGCAGCTGATGCTCTGTTGCTTCCAGGCTCCCTTTTTTCCCCAGACAGAGAGTGTGGGGAGTGAGACGGTGGCCGCGCACGTATTTTTTTTGTTTAAGCGCACCAGATGGGAGCCAGCAGGGGCCAAGCGGCGACAAGGAGGAAGGGGCGCATGCTGGACCCCTGGGTGTTGGAGACAAGGTGACTTTCTGTCTGTCGTTACAGACAGGACAGCACGTGACTGGCTGAGCTTTAATAGACACAAGAAAGGGTGGAGATCGTGGGTATGCACTTTGGATCTTTTCGCAAGCCGTGTTTTGGAACTCTTCGACGACGCGCGTTTCCACTCCATTTTCTAAATTTGGATTCACTCCTTGTGTCTCCATTCACTCAGAAAGGAGTGTTTTACCTCAGGGGAGGCTTCTTCCTCCTCCTCCTCCTCCTCCTCCCCTGCCTCCTCTCTCGGCAGGGTGATGTGGCCGGTGGACATACGGCAGCAGGCAAGAGATCGCGCCTGTTTTGTGCTGAGGGATAACAAACAGCTATGCCGGCGTACAGGCATAAATATTGACAGGACGTTGTCATTCCAGGCGGAAAAGAATGCAAAGACTTTCAGAGCCATGATATTGCTTTTAGCAATTGCAATGGATACTCATTGCGTTGGATGCTAATTCTAATCGCAAAGAGCGATTGATTGACCACTTGTGTGACATTTGAATGAAATGATGCTGAAAAACCTGAAGACACTTTAGAAACGTAGTACTTGCCATCCAATGAGGCGTCCTGAAACAACCTCAATCTATTTGAATTTAAGCTGCAATCATTAATCAACTTATTGACTTCAATCAATAAAAACATATATTCAGTATATTTAGTTCCAAGTTTTTCTCTTACATTTATTTCAATATATATTTTTTGTACTATAAGGAAACAGATTTCTCTGTTTGCAAAGGAGCATTTCTGCAAGTTAGCCTTGCTTCCGAAAGATTTTCATTATACAACTGGAATTTTGGCAAAAATGACGAACTGCTGATTCGTACTAGAATGGTGACCCGTGACTCTGCGCACAGGAAGGTATGACTTAATGAACTTGTGCCGATAATTTTTTTCATTCGGACAAAGGACACGCACGTGGTGGGCCAGAGGGTTTTAAGGCAGCCGGTGGGTGGCGACCTTCCCCTCGCGCTCCCTGTCCCTCGGGGTCCCGCACGCCTTTATTTTCACCATGACGTCGATAAGAAAGTCGGGTCGGGAGGGTAAATGCCGTGTGGTTGATGCAGGAGTCTCCAGGCTGCGTGTGTGTGTGTGTGTGTGTGTGTGTGTGTGTGTGTGCGTGTGTTTGCTTTCAGCCCCTTCAGCAGCAGAGTCCCCTCCGGCCCAAGCCACTTCCATCGAGACGGACGTTTTACAATACAGTAGGAGACAGCCAATCGAACTGGCCCCTGTACAGGCGTAACATAACGACTCTCTAGAGACCCGTTCAGCGGAGTGGCTGCGTGGATAAAAAGCTTGCGGCACGGCGGGGAAAATCATAAAAGGATGGAGGATGTAGAGGAGGGACTGATAATGATACCTTTATTCTGAAATTGGAAGAATAAAGCTAGCGCGGTGCAGGATTCCCCTTTCCATTGAGAACGTTGACATTGAAGTTTTGAAGAAGAAGTTGATAGAGGCAACACTCAACACCGTCCCGTAGTTTGTGGTGGTGTCGGCTTCCTGGGTACTTGCTGGAAATGTGGGCGTCGTGAGCGGGAAAGACGAACGAAACGGCATCACCGGTAGCCAAAGCTGTAATCGCAAGCTGAGTTTTAGCATCTGTGCTACAAGCTGCACAGCTCGTTCTCTATTGCGCTGTTGGCGAGGCTTTGTTTTAGAGACAACAGCTAAAGGCTACTGAGTTAGAGCTAGCCTGCCTTTGGATTGAACTTAACAGTAAATGTGTTTTGGTTTTGGTTTTTTACCCTTTCTGTGTTTCACTGCATAAAGGCCTTTTGATGAAGCTGCTTAATGATATGTTAATTGGAATGTTCGTAATAGCCGTGACCCAGCTTTTCCTGTGTGTGCAGATATACCCTTCTTCTCCAGACAACAAGGGTGTGTTCATAATATACCCTTGTTTACCAGGCATTTCTCAAACAATCAATTATCAAGATATTTTTTAGTACTGTCACACTTATGCGTAATCCCTAGCAATTTATACAAAATGGTATACCAAACTAAACTAAGGCAGTGACTTTGGCGTCAAGTGAGCCCTGATGAGTCGGGTACCGCTCTTGGTTTTTGGCTGCACTTTTTAAAATCGAGGCCAAGGTGCTTTCTGTCTGGAGTGGGTGGGGGGTTGGGAAACAGCTCCAAACATGGCTGTCAAAACAATCGGCGAGAGCAATGGGACCAGATCAAATGAGCTCCTCCTCTGTGAAGAAAAAGAAAAGCCGACAGCTTGGTCTCAGACGGTGTGCTATTCTGAAGTAGGGGATGAGGGGAATCACTGAGGCTAAATAAGGATAAACATGAGCCAAGGTGACAATGTTTTTTGGGTTTTGTTTTTTTTAAATTTAGCTGTTGCTATAGACTGGGAGTTCTATTGGACTGCTGCGTTTCTCCAGCCGTCGCAAGATGAGAAAGCTAACACCCGCCCAGATATTTGCTAGCCCTCGTAGTAAATGAAGCTAGGTAACGTTATTGACTGTTGTTTGTTTAACAAAAAATGTTCTTTCTAGAGAGCTTGTATCCAACATTTGCAGTGGAATGAGCTGCCGGACCTTTCTGACCTTATTTCTCAGAACGTATGGAGTGAACCCCTAAGTGAAGTCGAATCGGAATGCGTTTGCTGTCCTTATGGAAAGGTTACGAAGTGTTAGGAGTGACTCACGCACGCTGATGCTGGGACACGCAACCCTACACGGTATGAATGCAACGAGACGTTTAAGGCCTCCAAGACCTCCAACGCAAGTCTGCCACGTTCATTTTTTATTTGTTTGTTTGTTACGCATTGCCCTTTGTGATGTTATGATCTTTGGCCATGTGATATCTTCTGAGCGTTCCTTTAAAATACCTACAGGGTACCCTGCTCAGATTTTGTAACGCCGTATTTGGTATCATGACGACATTCTGTCTGGATTTGCCGTCACGGTGACGTTACACCAGTTAAAATGTTGACTGTGGGATTTTCCCGCGGCCGGCCCATCAAGTCCTCGCCGGGTCCCGTTGGATTCCACACCTGGCTCTCCATCCCCCTTCCTCAATCCCCCACATCCCCCCTCGGTGAAAACTGCATCTTCCTCTCACTGAAAAAAAAATATGCAAATGCGTGAATGTAGGCTAGAGGCATCCCCCCACCCCGTGTTTCCTTCTGTGGGTTTGGTTTTTTTTTTTTAAAGAAAGGGGATGAAATGCACCTCCCTCATCCTTCACACTGCAACACATCTTCACTTCCTGATCACATCGAGACACACGAACCGCGTCCTTGAGGGCATGTTGGCTTAATAGACCTCAGAGAACCTTCCAACCCAGGGGTCTGCGCGTGACCCTGTCTTTCTTTCTTCCCCCCCCTTTTTTTAAAGAGAGGACCGGCTGATGCCGAAACGCCCCTCTCGGCTGGTGGAGGACAATTAAGGTCAGCGGTGAAAGCTCGGAAGATGATGCATTACCCCGCGGCGCGAAGGCGCCCACTGCCGTATCGGCGCATCGGCATTTGCATTGCACCGGCGCTGCAAAGCACCAGTTCTCGTGGCTGCAGAATGTTGTTAATAGAGCCACCACAGATGACGCCGATACGACAAAATGGGCTCCACTTTCAAGGCCCCCCACACCACGCAAAATTTCACTCGAGTGAAATTTAGGATTTACCACTCACTCGAGTGGTAAATGTTGCGCCTCCAGCCTGAGAACGATCCATCGTCCCAAGTCCACCTTTTCTTTCGATTGCGGCTCTTTTCAGCAGGAATGTGTCGTTCTGGCAGTCATCACCTTCATGATGATGATGTGAAATTCATGACCTACCAATGACTTGATGCTGGACCTTTATTTTACTACCTCTGTATATTGAAAAGCAAATATTGGTACTAATATTGGGCTATACTCGAGGGATTAATTTTCCCTCTGCTTTACGGCTCTCACTCTTGTCTCTCTAGTTTTTCTAGCACCGCAGCAGGGTGCTGTGTTGCGTCAGAAAAAGTGGAACCCGGAGCTAAAAAACTCTTTTACTGAGCAGAATGTGCGCGCCCATTTTTCAGTGGCTCAGTGCTCTTCACCATGACAGAGGCCGTGATGAAATGCTTTGCTTGCGTGTGCAGTTGGGCCGACGGCCGCTCGGTTCTGAGTCAGGGTCAATGGGGAATTTGCACAATCTTCTTACTTGCTATCAATTTTGTTAGCTGACGCAATGTTTTGACAGTCAGATGGAGCAAAAGAAGAGATCGGAAGGTGAGCGGTGCCGATGCTCCGCGGCACCGCAGTGCGCTCCCTCCGCCGCCACCCCCTGCGACCTTGGCTCCCGCCACCGTCGTTCTTCTCGTCCTTGTTCAAGCAGATCCCCCCCCCCCAAGCCCCGGCTCCCACCTCTAAACCCCCTGAGACATTCTCCCCTGATTAAAATTCAGGGGAGAATGAAAAAGAGTGTCGTCCCGATTGCGACTCCGACCGAACCGTTGTCTTCGATTAAAGTGCCACTGGAGCGCCTGTGAGTCAAAGATTGGCGCGGCTCGGCTCGGCCGATGCTGTAAAGTGAGAAAATCCCTGAGAGAATTCCTGACAAGAACAAAATAAAGACAAAAAAATAAGATGGTGCAATTTCACGTTAAATTGAATGGCCTGCTCGGCGTTCTGCGCTATACACTGGTGTTTTGGAATCGAGGGTTTGAGAGCAACTGCTAAGATCCTATGGGACCATCAGTGGGACACCAGTGCTGTAAACGCACAGTGGAAGTTAAAGCCGGAGGAGACCAGTCCCGTGCGAGTCTCTCCTTCCTGCCGGAAGAGCGAGCCGAGCCGATTAGAGCCCGTGTCAGTTGCCGCTGTGATGATAGGTTGGCGTCCCTTTTCTCTGGCTGCCCTCCGAAGCCAATTGTTAGCGTGGTTTCAACGGGATTGTTTCTCTGTGGGAAACGGGTTACTAAATGTGTTACACACTGTCAGCCTACTATATGTTCTGTGTATTTCTATATACCCAATTCTGTGTCTTCTCCCGTTTTGTTATCCCTGGTACGGCCTCGGGATTGCGCAGTAAGTCCCAGAGCTACTGGGTTATTTGCAAAGGTGGCGGCGACAGAACAACAACGGCCTTTTAAAATGAATAAAAAAACAAAATGAAACACCACCATACAACAACATACAAACAGAATCCAATGTTGGTGATCCGGCAGGGAGGATCACCGAAAATATATCCTCCCAGGTGCTCTTCCCCAATGGTACCACCGTACTTCTTTATCCTTGTGCGCCAGAAAAGAAATTACCTTGAAAGCTCTTCATCCTATAATAAGCTCTCTATAATAATAATTATTATTATATATAATAAGCTCATGCAGGTGTAACGCCTTTTCAAGATGCTCAGTAACGGTGATTGCAGCACAATCGGTGTGAGAGGGTAGGACTAGCGGTGCCATGGAAAAGTGCAGCAGCTCCACCTACTGGCCATCTTGTGTGCTCTCATTTCCCCACACTGATTTTTTTTTTTTTTTTTTTTTTTCAGAACGGCAACATCTGATCGTATTCCAACTGCACAAATTTCATGTTGGGCGTGTCGCCCGCGTTCTCGCCCTGATATTAACGTGTTTTCCTCTGTTTATTTAGGGGACGCCGCATTGGAGAAGTCAGGGGAGAAACCAAGAAAAGCAAACTGGAACCAGGTTTGTTCATATTTTGGTTTTTGTTTCCTTCTGTGTTGTTAAGCGGCATTTTCCCCATGTTTTCCCATCCGAGGGAGGAAAAGCCTCTAAGTCTCTTACATTGAAGACAAATCTGCCAGAAAATTGCGGTATAGAATTGAAGACACTGTTATCACTGTAGTGCTAGTAAGTTGTATTTTATGCAAAGCAACTCTTTTCAGTGAACAAACAACAACAAAGCGAACACCTTGTACATGATGTAAAAGATCCCTGACCCTCATTATGCTGGAGAGAAAAGCAAAATGCAGCCGACTCAACTTGCCTGAACGTTGTCCTGCGGCACAGTTTTTAGCTACGTTGCAGAAGTGCGAGCGAGTGTCCTTTCATCAACTTAATTTTGCAAAAGGAACAAACTTGAACAAACTGGCCAACTTTAGTTGCGTGCACTTATTTGTCAGTGCCAGTGTTAACATTCATTGTGGCTCAATGTTAGGTAGCTTCTCAGAGTTCCACCCACTTGATCGAGTGTTGGGCGATGATATTGGTATTTAATGCCACAACAGAGTCGGTGTCGAGTGAGCAAGTGGACATGCTAATGTTGGCTAAAAATTTTCTGGATGTAACCCTAAATTATTAGGACTCTGTTTACTATGCTGTGTTTCCAAGGGGCCACTATCATTGATGGACCTGCCTCCAACACATAATCCACATATCATTTTCATATATAAAGTCAGTAAAAATAATAAACAAATAAAAAATGAATCACGTATGTATTCTAGCAGAGCTCTGTGTTGGAGGAAGGTCCGTCACCTATAGTGGTCACCTTGGAAACCTGACATGGCATCAGAGTTCTGGTCACAAAAGGCCACCCTCTGAACTTAAGGATGATAGTGATATCCAGCATAATTTTAGCTAACGCTAGCATTCATTTGGAGAACATTCTATGGTATCTGTTTTCTGAAATTGCAGGGCACTAACGTGCAATTGGGCCTGGAAATCAGGAGAAACCCCCTGATGAAATAACGCCACTAGAGCTTCACATACCTTTTTACCCATTACCTCATGTCTGACGATGATTAAAAGCACTTATTGCCCCTTGAAAAGATATTAATTCTTTTGGAAATATTTAGAGTTGGTTTTAGTACGCGGTGCAGTTTCCTAAAGTACTTAAAGCAAGGCCTGCCGGAGATTTATATCATCCCCAGTGACTTCAGGATCCACATTGCTCACTGTGTAAAACAAATCGACACAAAGCCCAACCGCTGAGACTTGACACTTGGAAAAACTATTCAACTTTTCCGCTGCTCGGCATCTAATCAAGGGGCGTTGCCGCAGCGATGCCCTTGAAGCTTGGATACCCCTTCGCAACGTTTTATTTTGCGGGAACATATCCAGGTGATCCCCCTACCCCAACACGCACCGCCCGTGCGGATCGTTTACCCTGCCACGGGGCCCGGAAGCATAGGTGTGACTAATAACATCGGCAACGTCTCCGTGCGTCGTCAACAAAGCAAGACCAGCCCTCGTTAATGTCATTAGTTCCACCTGTGCCTCCGTTCCGACTCCCCGCCGCAGGGACGCTCTATTTATTCTCGCAGGATCATTAAAGTTTTATCTTAATCTCCCTGCCAATAACAATAATAATAATAATGGTAATTACCATCGGCGTCATAATAAGTGGCTGTGACATTTTTTTTTTTAAAACGTCTCCTTCTTGTGTGAAAACTTTTACATGGGCCCACAAGGTGGCAGAGTTGCCCTTTCAAAATGCTTTGCCTTTACCTGGGAATTGGTCCCCTGGAGCCGAATGCAGCCAAGTTATTGTATTATCAGTTACTATGAATTCCATGCCTTTAAAAAAAAAAAAAAAAGTAAAAGGATGAGGAAGGTGACCTGTGTCAGTAACTAACCAAACTAACTAAATCGTTTTCTCACGCAGCTCTGAATATATTTGTAGCACCGACTGAAATGCTCAGAATCTATCCAGTATCGAAAAATTAATCATCTTTTGCTGCCAAATTCCAACATGAAAGTAAGATTATTGTAGTTCCTGTGAGCCAATAATCATACCAAAGAAATCTGAAGTGTGGCTCCACTTCATTAAGATGCATCAAAATGACGCAAAATGTTGTTGTTCAAATTGATTTCTAAACATCTGGTGTCGTTCAAAGTATTGTTCTGAAACCGTAATCGAAACCAAGGTATCGAAATTGGCAAAATTTGAATGATACACAGCCCTGTCTCTGGTATCTGTTGTCCACATTGTAATACCTCGTGTCATGCTTGTAACAGTTAAACAAAAACATACTTTTATCGTCTATTTTTTTTTTTGTTCTAATAGACAAACACTTTATTATGGCCCAAAACAGCGAGGAAGCAGCCACCATGCATTACAACACAATATGTCATGACACAGGCAGTATGTTGCTGAATGAGACTCTTGAGTCACAAGTTAAAGAGCTTTTGAGTCAAATCAGCATATACGCGTATATATGTGTGTGTGTGTGTGTGTGTGTGTGTGTGTGTGTGTGTGTGTGTGTGTGTGTGTGTACACATATATTTTGTATTAATAAATCATTCTTATATCACTTGGTGTAACAACAGGGAACTGAAGTGCAGTTTCATCAGAAGTCAGGGTTGACCTGTGTCAGTCGGGGTTATGAGCTTAATCAGATCGATGACATCACAATATATTTCTTAGGGAATGCGTTGAAGTATGAGCATTAGTTTGTGCTACATGTTCTATATGTGCCTGGCTGGTCTGTAGCTCCACTCCATGGTGCTGAGTGCTCACCTTTTGGGTGAAGCAGACAGGAATGGCAACGGTGCGCCTCTCGCATAACTCGGCCAGTAAATGGGCGAAGGTTGGATCAAACGTCCCATTGTGACCAAAAACACTGCGATAACATCGTATTGAGTATCGTTTCCCATGGATCCCTGAAGACTTCTGTTTGCCTTTCAAAGTATTCGGTGGCTGCGTCTTTCACGTCATAAACGACGGTTGCCGAGAGCGTACCAAAGACAAATTTTAATTTGCTAGGATTTCAAGAGCGCCTGCCAATTTCATTACAGCTCGGAGGTTGGATTTAAAATGCCCTGGGAGGTGGGGCGGGATTTTGAGGGTGGGTGCGGCTGGAGTCAGAGGAGGGAGGGGGGAGGGGGAAGAAAAAGAGGAGGAGGAGGAGGAGGAGACCTCCAGACGTCCCCCTCCCGCTTATCCGACTGCTATTCATCGCCGTCTGCCGTAAGCGAGCCAACGGCCTCATCGCTTGCGCTACGCCTCGCCACCGGGTCCCTCCCACTCTCTCCGCCCCCCCCTCGACCTCAAAAGTTGCCCAGGGAGGCTCTTCGCCGAGTCCTCACTCACCATCAGGACAGCAAGCCGGAGCGACCCACCCCTAAACGGGAATCAGAAGGGTTTTGCTGAAGCCCGGCGAGCCATGGCTCTGTTGCTGGATGGCTCTCCGGTTGCGGCCGCCTACTTCTGCCTGCTCCGCCGCCGGTTCAAACGGAGGAGGAAGAAACGCTCAGAGCGCAAAGGTACGCCCGACTGCAGCCCATTGCAATTTCCGTGGCTCTCCCAGTGATTTTGCGACTTTCTGCGCTTTAGATGATTTCAAATGTAATTTTATTTCAAAAGATTGTGCTGGGCGTTTCTAGTATGTCATTCGTAGTGCCATACTCTCAGCTTTGTGACGCAGGAGGGTTTATCCATGAAGTAACTTGAACAGTCAGAACAGTCAGTTGCAGTTGATATCACAGGAAGTTAAATGTTTTATTATTTTTTGAAAATGCCTTGACCATAAGTAGTTGATGAGTAGTTGATACATATAGATTATTAGCAGCCATAATAATCGTCATTGGGAACAAATTTGTCAAAAATTAAACTTACTGCACAATAACATTTTCAGCTATGATTTGATTTGAAATATTAAAATTCATCCCTGGCTGACAAAGGGCTATTACTGTTAATTTTATTAATGTAAAAAAAAAAAATATATATATATATACACACACACACACACACACACACATGTACACAGTATATTTATCTTGGTCGAATTGATGGCCAAGTGTGCGTACTGAATTCCGCTGGTTAACAGGTACTTTTTAATTTTACCCTGAAGCTATTTCGGTGAGTAGTGTCTAACCATTGTCCCATAACTGGCTCATTGGCAGTGAACTAAAAAAAAAATCTATATTGGCTCTTTTGAAGCAGGGATTGTTTGTTCTCCTTTGTGCTAAATACGCTTTCCTTTACTATTTCGCATTTGAATACACCAACATTTTTCTAAATGTAAAATATTTTGGGGGTTAAAATGAGAACATTTTTTTTAGGATAAGGATGCGCCACTTAGGGTAAGTGGTCATTGTTCTTTTAGGGGTCAAAACCAACCACTGCACCACTGGGCTAGCTTATATACAAATGTATATACATAAATAAATGTATAAACATATACATAATCAGCTTTCGGGCAGATGATACGTTGGTAATGGGGAAGGGGGATTCCATAAGTGAAACTTTGTAGTTTGCCAGGCTGTGAAGTATTTCTGCTGGCTGCCAGGGCCCAAAAATCTTATTAGAGTTGTTTGTGCTTTCACAACACACGAAAAGAACACCGTCTTGTATTTCCTGCCTGCTGCCTCCGCTGCTTGCTTACTGTTCTTCTCGACGGCAGAGGGAAACGGTATCAGTGAGTCTGTGCGTACTTTGCATGCGCCCCGTGTTGGGAAGCCAGTCATTCCTCGCGTCCCCCTCTCTCCCGCCAAGCGAGGTGTTGCGAGATGAACTGAAGTGTGACTTTAATCTACTGGGAGCGAAAAAAGCGAATTCCACAGACGCGGCATAAGCTGACGCGCTCTGCTAAGCGTGCGCGCCGCGGATGTCTGTCTGGCGAACAGCCGGTGCTCAGGCATGTGGGGCGGTTGATGCAACGCAAACGCCTTTTCCTGCCCTTCAAAACGCCCCAGGTCTGGTCCTGAAGCTCTGGCAAAAACCCAGCCTCTTCGCCCGAAAACCCCCACGGGCCCTTCCCTGGGAGTCCAAGCTCCGCCGCCAGCCTCTCCAAACCCTCTCCCGCGGCAGACGCAGCGACCCGGCAAGGAAGGCAAGCCTCGCGGAAGGCAAGCCTCGCGCATCCCCCTGTACAAATATTGGCTTTTAATTTGAGGGGGATTCAAAGGCCACATCGGCACGGAAACTCGGGCCACTTTCTCAGCAGTGATCTGCGCTGGAGTGACAGAGGAGCAGCCGCCGCTAATTAAGGCAGGATGTGTTTGCCCATGTCAGTTGTCCTGTCGGCTCTCTCGTTCCCCAGCGTTGACAGGGAATTTCACAACGGCAGCTCCCCGACCGCTGGGCTGAAACACTCTTCCTGTGCCGTGGCGCAGGAACTCCATCACGGCAGTTATGCCCTTCAATCAATGAAGGTGTCTAGCTTTGCTGTCTGAGTGTACTGCACACCTCTGTAAATATAGGGGGCAGTGTGTCTGTAGATAATCACTTCACACCCTGTGTTAAGTTCCTCCGGCAAATTTTTACATTCACGTTGCCACTGCTTAGGCTGGACCGAGTCAGTTTTCTGGTCCAGACCATTTGGGTAGTTTTAAAACCCGTTCAATTCTGGTGTTGACCCAACTATCAAACACTGGTCTCATCAAAAACCTGGGTCTTGGTTCCCTTTCCAAGTGGACCCTGGTGCAATTTGTGCCATTGTGATTGCAAACAGAGTACCCGGCGGGGTGCCGTCACTTTGACGCACTCAGTCAGACTTTCAGAAGCGCAACGGGTCGGGTGAACCGAACACTACGAAGGTGTGGAAAATCTTCCCCGCCCCTTCAAACCAAGTTCTTGAATTATCCAGTATAAAAGCACCCTTAGTTTGTGGTTGTAGCCGTGAGGAGCAGCTGACGTATGACCTCATCGTATGCTGCTTAGATAGTTCAAAAGAAGAAACGAAGAAGAAGAAAGTCCATGTGGTTGCGGACGTTGACGTCTCCCTCATTAAACCCCCGCCTCCAAATGTTTCTATACATAGGCACGAAAAAAAAGTCTTCCAATTAAAGGACCAAGTTCGACAGTAACCAAATATGCGTAGACATATTAATTAATCCAGTTTGCCTTGGCTGACAGAACATCTTTTTATTCAGCAACGGTTTGTAGCTATGTAGCATATTAATGTAACACAGCCTGCTGTGCAAATTAGCCGATGCCAATTAGGATGTCCTTCTTATCTTTTATGGTCCTTGGTTGCAGCCATGTGAGAATGAGCGAATTGTCAATCTCCCGAGCCTATTAAAGTCGCAACCCCCCGACCCCCATCACCACCACCGCCCTGCCCCTCGGATTGTGACAGGTGACAAATATAGACCTGAGCTCGTTTGTAGATAAAAGGCTAAATGAACAAAACTGTAATTAAAAGCTGATATCCTCTGTGGAGACTGATGGAAAACCTACTCACTCGCTGTTTGTGACTTTTTGAATGCAAGTGGGTTTAAGGTTTGATATCAACAAGAATCTTCACCTGGTGGTTTTACTATTCAGACATACAATGGCTAAGGGTACAAAGCTATTCCGATACCGCTTTGTTCCTGCCCTTGTGTCATAGAGGGCTGTCACAGTGAGCTGAGGCTCCCCTATTAGAGGACCTGCCCGTTTGAAAATTTGATTCAGGGAATTTCTGTCTTGAAGTGACAAATTGCCAAAATCATTACACGAGAGCAAAGGACAATAATGACTCAATAAAAGCTTGATTGAACATAGTAAACAAAGTTTTGTCTATGTTCAAATGGGGCAATTCCCAGAAGGATAGGCGTGTTTGTCCCTTCTGAAACACTAAGCATGTGCGGATCAATCCAGAAATATCAATACTTCCGATCTATATGTGTTTTTTGGAGTTGATCTTTACATCAAAATATCAATCCCAAGTCTGTTTTCACAAGAAATATTAAAACTCCTATGATACCGAATGTGTCATCAAGTCTAAAAAGGTATAAAGTGAAATATGTAGTCAAAATTAGTGTCGGAAATAGGAACTACTTTTCCTATTTTCTTCTTACTGGCTTCCGCGCTCTGTTAATGCTTGGCGCCTGCGCACACTGATGCGCACACACACCTCGTTGACCACAGCAAGTCACAGGAGAGACTGAATGAAGAAGCTGCGGTATGGCCGATGGAAAACAAAGCCAAGTTTGGAGTCATTTCACCTGTGTAAGCGTAAATGAGGCAAGGTGACGCGGTTCGAAAGTCTGTGAGGTATGGTGGCAACACCACAAAACACCTGAAAAAGCACCACACAGAAGAACATGACGAGTTACACCAGAGGCAATGAGAGAGAAGGAGTGCAGGGAAATACCCCCACACCCACCGCCCCAATGAGAGAGAGCTCTGTGATAGAAGCCCTTCAGACAAGCAGACAGTGTCCAGGTATATCGTGAATATTAGATACATTTATATGTAATGCCATAATGCATTCTGTCAATTTTGCACTAAAACATAATCTTTATGTTCCAAACAACTTAGTTTAGTTGGAAGAACAATATGTAGTAATTCATTCAGCTAGCATTCCTGCCATCATCTTAACACAAGTCAGTGTCACTTTTATAAAAAGTTGGATAATGCATTGTAAAACTGAACTCTATTACCTAAAAAGCAATTTAAAGTAAACGTATGTATATTTATGTTGACATGTGACATGTTAGTTATAGTTCTCTTAAAAAAAACGTTATTTTAAAATATATATATATATTTTTTTATTTTCCTTAGATGACTCAAATACATTTTTTTCTATCACAAATGTATATTGTAAAAGTCATTTTCATATCCACAGGTACGCATCCAAAAGTACTAATATCGGTATCGGTATCAGGATATTAGCCTTGGTATATCTTGGAGAGAAAGGAAAAATAGTGGTATCGCACATCCCTATTAAACACAGCTTCACAGTTCTTGCTAAAAGTCAATTTTGCATTGATAACAGTGCCCAGATATTGCCTTCCATGCTTTAAGACTTTGCCTGCACCCCTGTAAACAGCTGCCCAAGAGTCTGCGTCTATACATAGAAACAAAAGTTCGGTGGCGTGTCCACGTGTCTGCTCCGGCGGTGTTTAGGAAATTAGATCCCGTCAGGAAAACACTTAAAGTCAGACGTTCCTTCCTCTGCCGTCAAAGTCGGATCTGGCAGTGGAGGCGGGGAGGGGCTGATGGGAGCAGCAGCCCTGCTTGTTAGGCATCAGCAGATGCCATCAACCTGCCGCCTGCCCGTCCATCAACCCACGGTCTCGCTAATCCCGAGGCCGCGAGGTGTGAAATTCGACATCGTCTAAGCTCCGCATCCTCACCCCTCACCCAGCCGCCTCCAACACCCGTCTCTCTCCCTCTCTCTCCCTCTAGAAGATTAGCAGAGCACCTAGCCCGGCCTTGACCGGGAGGGGGGGCGGGTGTGGCGATAGCCATGTGTCGTTGCTCAGCGAGGGCGCTGGTGCAGAGAGGATGGACTTGAGGAGGGTCTGCGAGTAAAGAAGGGAAGGCGGGAGTCTCACCATGACCTCCCTGGGAACCCGTGAAAGATGGAGATTAGGAAAGAGCTTCCTGGCACCCAACCCGCCAGGTCACTTTAATTTAGTGAGCTGCACTGTGTCGCAACAAAGATCAGATCCCACGGACAAATAGTTCTGCAACCGAACCCGCTTTCTAACCGTCCCCTAAACTTTTTTAAGGTAAATAGTGAGGGGGCCCGCACCACCGTCCTTGCTCCACGTTCTGTTACAGACACAAAAAAAAAGTAAACAAAAGACAAAATGAAACGAAACCTGGAAGGTTTTTGACAAAGCTGCCACTTCTCTTAATCCGGTCCCTCACCATTGAACTGTTTCAACGGGTTACCTCAAGCGCCCATCGGGTAGCTGAAGAGCTGATAGGGAGCTGTGAGTGGGAATGGACTCTCTGTTATGTTGAAGCGGACTGTACATTTCTTTCAGTTCCCCCCGCAACTTTAGCCAGCACCACATATTTGAGGCGAGGCTTAGAGGGAGAGAAAAGCCTCCTTTGTTCTTTCCTTCTTTTTTTACAGCTTTTCGTTTCACGCGCAAGTGCAATCCCATACTTTACTAACTGTCCCAGTGCAGCGCTCGCACTAATCCCTTTAGTGGCAGCTATTGTTCGCGACTTGTTGTGAGCGCGTTTCCTTTTCTGCCTTTTTTTTTAATTTATTTATTTATTTATTTTAATTCCAGAGCAGTAACTAAACAACTTAACCCTTCCTATGCAATCTGTAAATGGAAGGCCTATTAGCAGCGCTGCCACCTAGCTGCTGGAGTGCACAAATTCAAAACCATTTCCAAGTTGACGTGCCTGCAAATTGGCAGAAAATCGAGAAATGGAAAAAAACAGAAGTTTGAAGTAGTTTTGGACTGAACATCTTTGGATTTGAATTGTCGTAGTTGACGTCTTAGTGCGACTCGAATTGGTTTGGACACAAAGTTCCGCGTGCTGCTGCCACCTCGCTTGGCCTTTCTCTGAACGTGGCAGCTTTACTTCATAAATGACTTTACTTCAAGACTCTCCCCCAGACCGCGAGGCACTGCTTCCTGAACCTTTCCCTCTCATGATCTCCTCTGGGGCTAAGGTAGTAGTAGATAATCCCCTTAATTACCTTACCTTGAAGAAAGTGCTGGCGCTTCCCCTTCGTCCCCCTCGCCTCCCATGCCTTCCCGAAGAAGGCGCCGCAACGGTTTGAATACCTCTCAGAATATGCCCGCAAGTGGAAAAGGGGGGGAAGGTGGACGGGGGCTGCGATCCGCTGCCGCCGTGGCCGAAAAAATTAAAGCCGTCACAAAGATTTCACAGAGTCCCTGTGAAAGAGCCCTCCGGTGTTCTTGGGAAGCAGCAGGGAGTTTAGCAGTAATCGGGGTTGGGGGGGCAACATAGTTGGAGGGCAAGTTTTCTTCGTCAAGGAAAATGTTTTTGCGGTGCCCAGCTCCAATTTGTCAGGAAAAAAAGAAATCAAAGATAAAGATCCAAACCTAATGACTCATCCATCTCTCAAATCCCTCAAAGGGTATCATCGGGTGAACAATACCCGTCTTTTCAAGTGGCGAGGCCCGAAGATCGGGGACGCCATGAGTCAGTGGTTGTGAACACTACCATGGCAGACGACAACGTGACTCAGGGTTCAGAGGACGGAGCAGTAAAGATTTGGTACAAGAATACGTGGGCACGGAAACCGCATGTCCCGTGTCAACGGGTCAAGACAAATCCCACGGTACGCCGTTGTATGTTTTAGGAGTGAGGGGCGACGCCTGGAAATCAGCTCTTCGGCGTTTCAGACAAATGTGATACTTCTCACTTTTTTTTGGAACCTCTTCTGCTCTCTTCAGGCTCTCAGAAGCCGAATAGAGTTCAACAGCCAGCTAAACCATTAGGTCAATATTAGAGTGAACATTGAGAAAAGAAAACAAAACCCAACTGTCAAATCATTCTCACTGTCAAGACTGGTTAAAATCTACCCATACTCATGGCGCTGTCACCTTTAGGAACAAACTCATCCCTAACCCCTAACCCCCGCTTCCTTAACCCTAACCCTAACCCTAACCCTAACCCGTTGGTATTGTATATTATTCACTATACAGCAACCTTACCCTCTTAAGTTTGTAACCTTCCACGATGTCCACGGAACAGGAAGTAACACGTTTCATCAAATTTTTCCGCTCCAAATACTTCATGTCTTAATTTTGCAAGCGGAATCGAAGGTTCCGCTGCTGCATCACAACTCAAGTCTGTCGTGCAGGATGTTTATTGTGATTTTTCTCCCCGCCACCCCCAGTTTCTCCTTTCTGTCCCCACCGACTAATCACCCCCCACCCCCGCGGGACACCATCAGTGTGTCACGCCCCGATCCGCCAGGGTCCAATTTCTGCTCTTCTCGAAATGTCATTTCGCGTGGAGAAAATGGAGTTTGCGTGCGAGAGACGCGGTGCCGCCAGCAGTCTTCAAAAAATAAATAAATAAAAATATATACGTATATTTTTAATTTATTTTTTATTTAGGTCTGCACCCCATGTTTCCCTCCCCTCCCGCTATCCATGCCTTTCTGATTAAATTATTTACTCTCAAGAAAATGTATCAGGTCTATCAAAGGGGCGGCTGAACGCGGAACCTAACGGTGAAAATATTAACCACGTGTTGTGTTTTCACACACAGGCCGACTGGGAGCTCGGCTTCCTCGATACCAACTGAGGCCGTGCACCCTGGAGGGGGGCGGAGCCGAGACCATGAGTGAGTCACCTTTTCTCTTTTGCCTTCAGGGTTTGAACTTCTTTGGAGCTGCGTGCGCCATCTGTGCTATCCGGTTCCTTTTCACCAGTTCTGGGAGACGGGATCAGAGTACACTGCAAGTGTCAGGGGGCTATCCTCAATGCTAACAGGCTAGTTGTCTGTCTGACGCTAGCTGACTGCAAACCTCAAGGCTAGCAGGCTAGCATTTTAACAGACGCTGGCTAACAGAAGTCCTTAATAGCAATCAGTTTGATGCTACCCTATACACTTAAAGTAGACCTTAAAGGCTAGCAGTTTGGTGAAAACTAGCTAAGAGCAGATCTTCAAGGCTAGGAGAATATCAGTCTGGCTCCCAGTAGCTAACAGCACACTTTGAAGGTTAGCAGACAACAATCAGCCTGGTTGATGTAAACTCTCTGGCTGCTTCTTACTAAAAGCAATCTTTCAAGTCTAGCAAACTACTTGTCTGGCAAATACTATCTGGCAGCATATCCTTTAGATTAGCAGGCTTGCTAGCTAACAGCAGACTTTCACGGTTACCATGCAAACTATCTGGCGAATGCTAGCTTGATAGCAAAACTTTAAGGTTAGCAGTCTGGCTACAAGTAGCTAACAGCACACTTTCAATGCTATTTGACTGCAATCAGTCTGGTGGGGGCTAGCTAACAGAAGATTTTCAAGACTAGCATGCAAATAGTGTGGTTGCCACTAGCTAACAGTAAACTTTCAAGGCTAGCAGACTGCAAGCAATCTGGCTGCTGTGGAGCATGGCATTGGTCCGACTTCCCGTTAGTCCGACATCCCATTAGTCTGACAGTCAGAGTAATGAGAGTTCGAACTAATGGGATGTCCTCATTAGTTCGAACTAGACTAGTTAGCATTAGTCCAACTCTCCATTCCTACCGTTCACCGTACACCAATTCCTCCAATTCATCTGTAATATAAACAGACAGGTCGGATATTTGAGGCAACGGGGGAATCCCCTTGCAGGACCTCTCTGCTGGCTTGCTAGCCGGCTCTGGCCGGGTGCATTTCCACCCGCGGCGGTGCATCACGACCGGCGTCGGGTCGGATTGGAAAGGCTTGGGGGCGAAGGTGGCTTGAGGCTCCAGCCGCGAGCTTTACAGCGCCCCTTCGCCTGCATCCATCACTGCGCACTCGAGCCATCGTCTCTGTTATTAATGATATGTTCCTGAATGGAGAGACATATCATCAGATCTCAGAGAAGTTGCATTTGGGTGTCCAACTTCTCAGCTGTCAATATTGTGTTTCTCTCTCTCCGCTCACCGAGGCTGCTGAGCAAGGAATAGCCTTGTCATATGTAAGGAAAAGTCGTATATTTACTTATAGAATTCTTCATATGGGCTTCCCCGGTCAATAAGACACACGTGAAAGAAGAGGTGCATTTAAGTGTTTCACCAGCGAGGAACTGCCATTACGCACAACTTTTACGCACTGCGGTGCGCTCATTATAGTGTCCAAACTGTCCGTAATACAGAGAGGGAGAGAGAAAGAGAGCGATTTTCAGAAAGTAGCGACGACAGTTCGAACTTATGGGACGTCCCATTGGTCCTACCTGCTATTGGTCCGACTTGTGGTCAATTTGGTCGGACTAATGGGAGGTCGGACCAATGGGAGGTCGGACTAATGGGAAGTTCCCAGCTACTGTGTTAGCTAACAGCAGACCTTTAAGGTTAGCAGTCTGGTGGAAAGTAGCTAATAGCACATTTTAAAGACTAGCATGTAAACAGTCACCAGACACTATTTAACAGCAGAGTTTCAAGGCTACCAGTCTGCTGGTAACTAACTAAAAACAGATTTTGCTAGGACCCCGGTTGACGCTAGCTAACTGCAGACCGAAAAAGGGTGGCACGCTAGTTGTCTGACTAATGCTAGCTGACAGCAGATCTTTAAGGCTGAATCGGTTAAATACTAAAAGCCCATTTTTTTTTGGTTTAATACTTCTGATGATTTTCCATTTCAGTCGACAGTTCTAGGTGGCGCCCCCTAACCTGCCCCCACCCCTTCTCTCCAGTTCCCCCTCCCCAAAAAAACCTGCACATTTTTATAAGGCCGAGCACCCAAAGGAGTAACCTATCGAGCTTTCGCTGGAGGATGTTATAAATGGAAATTTACGCCGAGTTCCGTCGGCTTTGCGAGCGGAGCCTGGTGATTTGTGTTCCTGCAAACACGCTAGCACTTCTTTTAAACACCAAAACCTTTTGTCGTATTCATATTTAGTTTCACCTCTTTTTTTTTTGCTGAAATTTGGACAGGACTGCATTTAACATTTCAGAAAACTTATTTAGGCTCCTTATGTAGTTTGATTGTTACTTAGTACATGACTATGTCTTTGTGTATGTGTATGTAATAGCTAGTGAAGGAACACACATCACTCGTTTCGGTTGCAAAGAGAGATAAAAGGAATCTCAAAATTTTACATTTACAAGATCCTGCACCGAAGGCGTTGTACGTTACTCTTCCTGGGCACCGCAGGTTCGCGCAACGCAGAGGTTAAGGAAAACCGCAACTTGGGCAACCTCTTCTCCAAGGGGGCTGCCACCACCGCCGAGGCTACCAGCCAGCTCTCCAATGGGGGGGGCAGGAAGCGCCCCCTGGAGGAGGGCAATAACGGACACACGCACTCTAAGTACCGGCCGAAGAAGCGCAAGAAGGTGCCCGGGCCCGTCCTGCCCAAGAACGCTTTGATGCAGCTGAACGAGATCAAGCCGGGGCTCCAGTACAAGCTGGTCTCGCAGACGGGGCCTGTCCATGCTCCCGTTTTCGCCATGACCGTGGAGGTGAACGGGCAGCTGTTCGAGGGTTCTGGCCCGACCAAGAAGAAGGCCAAGTTGAGCGCGGCAGAGAAGGCCTTGCGCTCCTTCGTCCAGTTCCCCAATGCCTCCGAGGCCCATATTGCGATGGGCCGGACTCTGTCCGTCCACACGGACTTCACCTCGGACCAGGCAGACTTTCCAGACATGCTCTTCAACGCCTTTGAGACCTCCGGCCCCTCCGCCGACGACCCGTTCTGCCTCGCCTCCAACTGCAGCGGCTCCTTCAGCTCTCTGGGAATAGAGTACCCCTTGCTACCGTCCCCGGTGCCGAGCCTGGTCCAGGCGCCCTTGCCTTCCACCCCGCCCTCCACTCTCATCTCCCCCACGAGCGGCAAGAACCCCGTCATGATCCTGAATGAGCTGCGGCCGGGCCTCAAGTACGACTTTGTGTCGGAGAGCGGGGAGAGCCACGCCAAGAACTTTGTCATGTCAGTGACGGTGGATGAGCAAGACTTCCAGGGATCCGGAAGGAACAAGAAGTTGGCCAAGGCCCGAGCTGCCCAGGCCGCCTTGTTCGCGCTTTTTAATATGCAGCTGGATCAGGCTCCGTCGCGTCAGCCGATACCGAGAGAGGGACTGCAACTCCACCTGCCTCAGGTAAGGCAGCACCGGAAAAAGGTCTTTGTCGGAAAAGACACAGTCGAAATATGAAGGCGGAGTTAGTTATGTCCTGTACCAAAGGGTCTGTTTTCAATGTGAGTAAGCCATTTAAGAACTTCTGGTCACAGATGTCGTCCACGGTGAAATACCTGCAAAGCGTTTAGTTTACCCAAAACGCCCTAAAATCATAAATTTACAAATTGTTTTGGTTTTTTTCAGGGGCAGGGAGGTCTTGGGTCTTAATAAATTTCAGTAGACATTGGGTTTTGGGGGCCAGATGTTGCACTCACACATCTCCAGTGCTGCCGATACACCCAGATGGAGAATCATCTGGTTTTGAAAAAATGGAACGTAAGCTCAAGACGCCGCTGACCGTGAAACCCGACCTCTAGACTTCCGAATGGGTACTCGCTAAACGATTGGCAATGTCACGATGACTCCACCCATCTTTATGTATAGCCAGTGGTCCGAACAAACAATGCAATCCAATATTTTACCTGCCACACATGGTTTAATACCTCTGTACGCCTTTACCTCCCAAAAAATGTCTGTAAAAGGAACTCGCCAAAACAGTCTCAAGTCAGAATCACCACCTTAGCAAGTCTTTAACCCCAAACCTGCAAAAATCAACGTCCTTCATCCTCAGACTTGAGTCGGCCAAAGAATGTGTGCCACGTGCCACATTCTTATCAGAATTGAACACTGCTCTCCGTCAGCGGTGTAACTGAGGCTGATTTGCAGCGGCGGCATCAGGGGACGCCAGTGGAACACGCTGGGGATCGTACTTACACCTGAACTAATCCCTGCCTGTAATTCCTGTGCGGCAATGACAAAGCCGCTATCTTAATTGGCATCGCCCACCGAGCGCCGTTCAAACTGCGCTTGTTTGTGACACGGGCCTTTCTGAGTCGCCAGTCTCGGCATCTGATCCACGAGGGTGCTAACACTTTGTCGCCACCGCAGGTCCTCGCAGACGCCGTTTCCCGCCTGGTCGTCGACAAGTTCAGCGAGCTGACGGAGAACTTCACGTCGCCGCACGCCCGGCGGAAGGTGCTGGCGGGTGTCGTCATGACAACAGGTATTGCTTTGGGTTTGGTTTGTGTGTTTTGCCTAATCGGACTCAGTCCGATGAAAGCCGAATGAAGTGATCGGATTTGTTTGCCCAATCTTTTGAAACTCTTGACACCACAGAAACCCACACAGCCATCCATTGTCTCTGTCCACCTACCCTAGTTGTCACAGGGCGAAGGCGGGGTTAAACCCTGGACCAAGTTGCCAGTATATCGCAAGGATCCCAAAAAGCTTGCAACACTCAAGTGTCCATCTCAAAAGTCGTTTATCGTCTTACTGACACACAACATGTTTCAACCACGTCTTCCTCAGTGTGTCTCAATGTCAATGGACAACTTTAGAGTCGCCACTTAGCCTGATGTGCGTCTTTGGACCATGGGAGGAAGCCGGGAAGATCCAACTTGCAAACTCCACACAGAATGGCCCCCAGGTCCCGAGATCGGACCCGCGACCTTCTTGCTGCAAGGCGGCAGTGCTAACTACGGTTGCACCCCCCCTCGATCCAGTCGAATTGGACCAATTTGATAGGAACAGAGTGTTTAACGCGACACGATTTAAATCTGGTCGGCGTTCCTCCGTGGATTGATTCACGGGTGAATTTTGAAAGCGATTTTGAGGCACCATCAGGTGAAAGTTTTATGTCGAATGCACATTCCTTCCACAGGGGGTGGGCGATTTGGGGGGTCTGAAATGTGATTTTGGAAGCCAGATGCCAGCCTGTACGAAGACGGTGAAGCCATCGCTCCTTCCCTCCTAGTTGTCGGCGTGACAAGCGTGCCCTGGGCTAAAACTCTTCTCTGAATGATCTCACTGGAGACCATCGCGTTAACGTCAGGTTTCTCTCGTCCAGGCTCCGATGTGAAGGAAGCCGAGGTCATCTGCGTGTCCACGGGGACCAAGTGCATAAACGGCGAGTACATGAGCGACAGAGGCCTGGCCCTGAACGACTGCCACGCCGAGATTGTGGCCCGCCGCTCGCTCATCAGGTACCTCTACTCCCAGCTGGAGCATTTCCTCAGGTGGGTCGGTTCAGTGCCCCCCAAATCCCCCCGTTAAGCCCGGTATCTAACCCTAACCCTAACCCTAACCCTCCATCTAAATGTTTGTTTTGTGATTTCTTTTCTGTTCCCAGTAACCACGAAGAGGAGCAGCACAAGTCAATCTTCTCGAGGTGCGATAACCGACAAGGCTTCCAGCTGAAGGAGAACGTCCAGTTTCACCTGTACATCAGCACGTCCCCTTGTGGAGACGCCCGCATCTTCTCCCCTCACGAGGCCGGAGTGGAAGGTGAGCGGCAGCTGAGGGGTGAAAGAAGGGGCGCTCGGCGACGGTACACCCCCCCATCCCCTTTGAACCAGATCCACAGCCTCTTTTCTTGCGTTCCCTCCCGTCAGATCAGGGCGACAGGCACCCAAACAGGAAGGCCCGTGGGCAGCTCCGGACCAAGATAGAGTCTGGCGAGGGCACCATCCCGGTGCGCTCCAGCAACACCATTCAGACGTGGGACGGGGTTCTCCAGGGGGAGAGGCTGCTTACCATGTCCTGCAGCGACAAGATTGCCAGGTTTGTCGCCGTTGAACCCGAGTCAACGGCGCAGAGTCGGGCGGCTGAAGGATTGGATTTAAATTGCTTAAATTTGCAACTTTAGGCCAAAGGAGGCGAGGGCTGATTTTGATCAAAGGGACTTTGATGGGCCAAAACTCTTAAGATATCGTACTTCTCATCTCCGCATTGATTAGAAGCAATCAGATTGGAATGTCTGCAACCCCTTCCGCAGTAAAGTGATTCTGTCGCGACCACACGCACTTGAGGTGGAGTGTCAGACCAATCAACCCGTTGGGCAAGTCCGGCTCGAGATCGGGCCAAATAACCTCTGTTGTTTCCCTAGTAAAAAGTAAAAAGCAAGGAAACGGAAACGCAATGGAAACATTAAACTTTGTTTGAGTCGTATTTGGATTCAGACGACGGATATCCTTACAAGAAAAAGATTTCTTTCGCTAACTTGCCCCAAGTTTGGGTTGGTTAGGTTAAGTAGTCGTTTTGACAAGTCGCACAGTGCAAGTAATGATGAGCTCTCTGTGCCAAACCAGTGGTTAGAAAACTATTTCCATGTGAATTCTGACAAATTGCCCATCACAATACCTGCTATTCACCTAGATTCATGCATAAAGAAATGCATTCACGGGTGCGCTGATATTTGAGGTGGCTAAAAAGGTTTGAGATGCTCCAGAGAGGAGGTAGTTTCATTGACTACCGTGGTTGAAAATGATAAAACGCAGCCCTTGAGCCGCCCTTGAGCTGCAGAAGGGCACTCTGCGAGCGGAGCAGCGGGCTCCTCCATTGATGGTCGTCATTATCCGCATATGTAAATAGGATGAATTATGCCAGTGTCGCGCCACAATTGCTCCATCGCGGCGGCCCGCCGACTGCCATTCTCCGGCGCTTTCGGACACTGCTGACTTTGATTAGGCGTCCTCGGCAGTCTCTCCTGGAGGCTTCACAGAGCATCTCGGATCCTACAATCAGTCCCAATCACTTCGATTAAAAATGCTTCCCCCAAAATTTTATAGCCCCGACTGGCTGGCTGGCCGCACTCTCCGCCTCTCATTTCTCTCTGGCACACGCAACTGGAGGACCCTCGTGTTTTTCGGGCTGATTGAGCGATGCGGTCTTGTTTCTGGCCCTCTCCAGGTGGAACGTGGTCGGGTTCCAGGGCTCGCTGATGAGCTACTTCACAGAGCCCATTTACTTTTCCAGCATCATCCTGGGCAGCCTGTACCACGCCGACCACCTCTCCCGGGCCATGTACCAAAGGATCGCAGAGATCGAGGACCTGCCTCAGTCGTTCTGCTTGAACCGGCCGCTGCTCAGTGGTGAGAAATGTGAAGTTTTGAACATTTCGGCAGATAATAAAAATAGTCACGTTGGTGTTCGTTAAACAATGATACATGTGTGTGTTCAGTTTCGTAGGATTATCAACAAACCCCAACTTGCCCGTTTGTTGTTTTTGTTTTTTTGTTTTCAAAGGAATAAGCAACGCTGAGGCCCGCCAGCCAGGCAAAGCACCCAACTTCAGCGTGAACTGGACGGTTGGGGACCAGGGGCTGGAGGTCATCAATGCCACCACAGGGAAGGACGACCTGGGTCGACCCTCCAGGCTCTGCAAGCAGGCCCTGTATGGCCGCTGGATGCGTCTGCACGGCAAGGTAGCACAAATGTGAATAAATAAGCATTGTCAAGCTGCCGAACAGATATTTTTCCAGAACTACAACCACAGTGTTACACAGAAAAAGATCTTCACACCATCGCAGCTCAGATAAATTGGCATTGTTGTCATTTTTAAACCGAGTGAACGTTTCCCTCACTCGGAGTTGCTCGCTTGCGGTAAGTTGGAATGAGTCAAAGTCAAAACTAAGTTAAAGGAGAGTAAACTAGCATTAGTGCTCATGCTCCATCTGTCGCGTGATCCAGAACAACTGTCTGGAATTCCTTTGGTTTGCTCTCAACTACGATTTGGATGTCCTGCGCCTTAACTTTATTGGAAAAAAACAAACAAGCAAACAAACAAAACGGGTTGTTGGGTTTAGTGGTACTGAGCAGTGGATCGTTTGCTTGAGATCCAACACTGTGTGAAGCATTCATAACACTGACACCTGAGGCTGTCTTATTCTCCTAGCTCTCATCCAGCCTCCGGATCAAAACCACCAGACCCAGCACCTACCACGAGGCCAAGCAGGAAGTGCTCGAGTACCACGGCTCCAAGCAAACGCTCTTCAGAGCCTTCCAGAAAGCCGGACTGGGCGCCTGGGTGAAGAAACCGATAGAGCAGGACCAGTTTGCGCTCACCACCTGAGCCGGCGCCGGACCTCTGTCTTCTCTTTTGACTGTAGCGGTTTTGAAGTGGCCGGTGGGATCATTCACCTCCAGCAGGGGGGCCGCGTTGGTGAGTAGAACTGAGGATGTCGGAGCACACGGACTTAAACATTCCTCCTTGGTTTCGATAGCAATCTCGCCACTTCCTCTCAGCCAGCACTACACGTTAAGAGATATTCTGTTAGTTATGCAACTTTATACAGGAGATGGATGTAAAAAAGAGAACACAAAAAATAATGGAAAGGTGTAAGTGGAATTGTCAGCTAAAACAGCACTTGCTTCTATATTCTTTTTTTTTGCATGTATGACTATACCAAATTTGTAGGAAGTGTACAGTACAAGTTTATTTCCGTATTAAGTAGTGTGAACTCAGATTGTAAGTGTTGTAATTACTTAAGAATGTCTTGAACCTGCTCTATTGTGGTTGTAAAACCGGAAACAGGGGGACAGAGACCGAACACTTATATATTTATATATACATATATATATATATATATATATATATATATATATATATATATATATATATATATATATATATATATATATATATATATATATATATATATATATATATATATATATATATATATATATATATATATATATATATATATATATATATATATATATATATATATATATATATATATATATATATATATATATATATATATATATATATATATATATATATATATATATATATATATATATATATATATATATATATATATATATATATATATATATATATATATATATATATATATATATATATATATATATATATATGTATATATATATATATATATATATATATATATATGTATATATATATATGTATGTATATATATATGTATATATATATATATATATATATATATATATATATATATATATATATATATATATATATATATATATACTTTTTTTTTCTTGAATGCGGACACGTCGACGACTTAAAGGACAGAAAAAGTGAACCAGCAAACTGGGGCAAAGTCGTCTGAAAGTTTGTCCTGTTTTGGCCTGAGCTCAAAATGCATTCTGCTCTGAATCTTGAGTGCAAACTAACGATACAAATTATTTGTTAAAAAAAATAAAATAAATAAAAACAGGATTTGACTGAATGCAAGAAAGCTAGAAAAGAAACCACCGCGGCTGATTGCGACAGGTTGTCAAGACGTCAATGGTCTGGTCAGTATTGAACTAAAATGAAGTTACTGTACCAGACATTTGAATGCCCAAAACTGTCTCGGGCCTCATTCAGATTTGACGGCTGCACAACCTGAAGATAGACAGACCCATTTTTAAATGAGCTGTAAAAAGATACCTTGACTTGACTACATAGGCCTGCTCGCATCTTCGCAAAACAAGCAAGGAGTGTAACAGAAAACACAAGCTCACTATTTTTTATTTCTTTCTTTATTATTATTGTTATATTTTAATGACTGAGCGCAATGACACCTGCCACTGCACAGAGAAAGCACGTTGTAGCTCTCGGCCGTGGTGGTTGGTTCGCTTCACTTGTCTCTGCTCGCTTTTAAAGAAAAAAAAATCATTTGATTGTTTTATTATCCTTTGGTGGTGGTGGCGGGGTTATGAATTTTATTGGCTGATTCCGAACAACACCTGATCTTCAGATGAGCCATGACAGTCAGTAAGAAGTAAAATTACTCGTCACAGTGTCTGTTAAAAACGCTCTACGAAGAGGAGCTCCGTTTGCACTGTTGAACTCGTCAAACTTTATGCAATGAAAATGCAAAACATTTCCGAGTCTGCGGAATCCCCGTAAAGACAGTAGCCACGCCAAGCCGTGCACGATCCCCGGACTCGCGTCGATTGCCGTTCAGCTTCTCTCACCCTGCCGGTAAAAGTTCACCAAAGATGATGTCAGCATTCGTCAAAAATCTGCTATTTTCCTCGTTGGTTTCTGAGTTTGTACCGAAAGAAAAAGAAAAAAGAACAAAAGCAAATATTGAATCGCGGACTGTTCCTAGTAGGGGTTTTATGTTTTATGTTTGGTGTTTGTTTTTTATTAATTTATTTTCTTTTTCTTTTCTGTTCTTTCAGCCAACTGTTCTTTCAAACAAGTCTCTTTCTTTGACATTTACCTACTTCTTGTTATTCGGGTCCATGGTGAACTCTTTATTATGCTGTGACCAGCCTCAGTTGCACATCCTTTGCTTTTCATGTATGTCAATTCAATTTCTTAAATATGCTGTATATGTATACATATATCTATATATTTTTTTAAAAATGTGTGTCATATTTGCCTGTATTTAAGCGACGGAAGCATTTCTTTTCCGAGCATGTGTGAACCCGTTCATTGCGTCTAAGGCATGCCTGGTCTCAGACTCTCCGGGATTTTCCGGAAGGCGTTGGCTGTTTTTTGTGTTTTTTGGTTCTTTTTTCAGGAGAGGATGCACTTTTCAACGACGACAAAAACAAAGGGAACGTCGTGATTTTTCCCATCGACACGATTATAGATGATTATACGAAAGCCGCCACCTTCTGCCCGTCCGTGCGTCGGCGCTCAAACTGGGCAGTGCACTACATGACCGATTCACTTTCCAATGCATGAGCTCTACCTGTAAAGCATGGAAAATATTCATTATGAAAATGTATAGAAACCTGAGTGCAGTCATGGAGCTAGAGATGTAATAAAATCCTCTTACTGTCAACATGTGTCTTGGCACTGCTTTTTAACGAGCGCGATGTACGCAAAAAACAACAAAATATGATTTACATATTTCCACCTCATGCCATTTACTTTTTAAACCCACAATTGGCTTAAAGCAAGCACTGAAATCCAGGCAGACCACTGCTGTTTATCTGCTGCTATCCAAAGCTGTCCCCCTGACGCCCATCTCCACACATGGGCTGTGCGAGACCTGTAACTCGGAGTCATATCAGTGAGCGAGCCCTGTGCAACACGAGAGAGGCCGATAATCCAGCTGTGGGTCACCTGTCCTCACCGCATCACTGGGTGACAGATGATTTTCCCTCTACCTCTACCTAAGCAAAGGAGTCTGAGTATGTACATGTATGGCGGCTTCAAGGTGAAGTGGGATTAGCGAAAAACGGCTCTTCGTCCTCATTCACCTTTCGACAATTTATCTGCACATTCTTGTCCGTGTCGTGCGCAGAGTCACTGCACGCAACTGCCCTGCTTGGTCTCTCTTTAAGCTTCAAGTCTGACTTGGAATCCCTTTGTCTTATCTGGAGGTGCTCGGAGTTTCTTGAAGTTTAATGTCCCTTCGCCCCCCCCCCCAAAAAAAATAAATAAATAAAAAAATACTAACACTTGCTTTTGCACTGAGCACTGCGGGCCAATGAAGTTGCTATTTGGCCTGTGGTAAGCACTATCCCAGGAGTAGGTGATTTTGCGGGTGTTGGATCTGTTCTACAATTAAAGGTAGACCCTTGTTTCGTGAGAGAAAACATGCAGAATTTCTCAGGAGGTTCCAAAGGAAGGATGTTTCATCAATAGAATCCTCTATATTGGATTAAAGATTCACACATTTGGGGTGCAGGCTACAGGTTATAAAACTGCTTCCACTGCTTCACCCTTTAATTACAACTAAAAGTATTGGAAACAAACTCATCTCGGATTCTCCGCTCCGCTGATAATACCCATGATGGATCTTTCACAGAAACACTAAACGTTTCTCACATACCAAATACAACTCAATGGAGATATTCCAAAGTCATCAGTGGTCCATGGGGCCATCGATGCGACATAATAACTACGCAAAAATCCCACTGCGCAGGTCAACAGAGGCTCTTGACTACGCCAAAGGGCCGAATTTCCATTTAAATTTTTCTGCTAAGTGGAGCGAATGTATGCACGGACATTGTGAGTCGCCAGGCTTTTGTTCCCTCCTATTAAAAATGACGACCTTTACCTCTGCTCTTATGAAGACTCTTTTGCTCGTAAAACAGGTGGTGGGCCGTCTGTGTCATAACAGACATTTTATGTTTGGGGAGGAGAGATACGAAATAAAGTAATTTCCAATGTTTGTTTTGTATGATTGTATTATGTATAAATATGCATTTAAATTATGTCCCAACTTCATTGGAATCGGCCTTTGTACTGGGCTATTATTATTATCATCATCATTATTATTATTATTGTACCTTTTTGTGTAAAGTCCATTAAAGCTCGTATTTAACTGCGCTCCAGTGGCCAAGGCATCATTGTTGGAGTTTGCCACCCTCTGTTGGTGATTTACTATCATACCACCCAATGCTGTGTATGAGCAAAATGAATGTGGACATTTTAACTGTTTTATTTTTATTCTTCAATAAACAAATCAGACATCGAGGGTGAAACAGTGTCACATTAATCTTGACTTCGACACCTCTCATGTCTACAAAAAACGGTTCTTTTCTTCTTCTTTTTTTGTCAGAGAATACTTCGTGATTTAGTTTGTAATGATCCGGAAGTGAAAGTGGGGCCGTACACCGGAAGTGGAAATGCGGAAGTGGTGCATCATGCCGGGAGTGTAAATGCTTGAAAAAGCACGTCGAGTTAACAACTTACCCAAATGTTTGACGTAAGACACCGATTCGCAGCTTATATCAGCAAGTGAAGGAAAAAACGTGCAGTAAGACGTCGGACACAGTCAGAAACGTTTTGCCTTTATTTTCAAGCAGGTGTCTGAGGAGCGAGCTAGCTGTAGGCAAATGAAAGCTTCGATTTTAGCGTTGAACGGCTAACCTAAGAACGAGTGAGACGCCAGACATGTCGACCTATCCAACGCCAAACTACTCCCACGCCGGACGGGGAGACTTCCAAGATGTTTACGAGCCGGCCGAGGATTCCTTCCTACTGATAGACGCCCTGGAGAAAGACGCTGAGAAGCTAAAGCTGACGAGGTCAGAGCTACATACTGGGGGTGACTTGAATTGCAAGTGGAAGGATCGATTATTTTTTTATGGGTTTAGCGTCAATAATAATGAGTTAAGTTTTGTAAGTACAGCAATGACAATGAAGTAGCCATTGGATTACAGCCGCAAACTGAAACTGTGGACAGTAAAACTGTCAATCGAAAAAAGTGTAACTGGTCAGAATGTAAAGTGACGCGTTTAAGCTGTATTATCTCTCTCTCTTCCTCTTTCTCTCTCTCCCACACACACACTTTTAAAAAAAAAAAAAACATTTGATCAATGATTTATAGACACAGACAGTTAATAACATGGTCAGTTTTCATGTCATGGTACTTTGGGTGGAAGAAAATGTTTTTCTCATCAACCCAAATCCAATTTTAGATGCAACTTGGAGAAGTTATAATGTTACTTATTTCACTCTCAACTTTTTGTTTCGGTTTTTAATTTTGTAATATTTCACTGAATGAAGACCAACTCGGTCAGAGAGTTTGTTTGTTCCCTCCACTGCATTGACATTCAATTAAATGTGTTTATTTCTTCCGCAGCCCGTCTGTGTGTGTGGAGGTGGGCAGCGGCTCAGGAGTGGTGTCGGCCTTCCTGGCGTCACTCGTCGGACCTGCAGCTCTCTATCTGTAAGCAGCTCTCTGCTCTAAATACACACTTTTTTTTTCATTGCAGCGTCGTCAACTAACAAATGCGCCCTTGTTTGTTAGATGCACGGATGTAAATCCTGCGGCGGCACAGTGCACAGCCAAAACCGCCTCCTGTAATGACGTCCCCCTGCAGCCTGTCATTACGTCACTGGTGAGTTCTTCCTACTCATTTGTCTGAATCTTGCTTTGTGTGCAGCGTGGCTCCAAAGTCCCGCTCTATTAACCGATGGATTGATGTGTTTTTCCTCTTATCGCCATGGTCATTTCATTGGAATGGCTGGATTAAGGATTAAAAGAATGAAGTGTTTTTTTCTTTTTTTTAAGTGTTTTATCATCAGATCCAAAAATCCAAACCCTCCCTCGAAGTTCGTCTGTCAGCACTTCCTGAGATGAAGTACTGGAAGTTTGCTAATGAAGGGTGTAATCACAGTCAGCTGAAATACGAGGGTGACTTTGAGGGACCTGGGCGTTGCAAGTCAGCTATAGTCAGCTGACCTGCTGTTACTGAGAGCATTTGAATTAAGTGTTCTTTCTTTTTTTTTTTCCTTCGAGTCGACTCAAGTTGTTCGGTAAAATCTATCATCTATGAAAGTTTGTTGAAGATCTGAATAAATGTCTGAATTCTGTTGCATAATCCTCAAATCTTCTTCTGCTGGTCAATGCTGCAGTGCTGTTGGTGCCAAAACTTTAGGTCAAACCCATTCTTTATGTACCCGTAACGTTAACAGTGACGTGTTTCAGGTTGACGGTCTCCTGCCTCGGCTCCAAGGGAAGGTGGACGTCCTGGTCTTCAACCCTCCGTACGTGGTCACGCCCTCCGAGGAGGTACCTCAGCGCCGCGTCGAGTCGCCACAAAGACGTCAAATCTCGGTGGCGTTTTTTTGACGACGCTCGTTATTGGTTTCCACCAGGTGGGCAGCAGAGGCATCGAGGCTGCCTGGGCCGGAGGGGTTCGAGGTCGAGAAGTAACGGACCAGTTCCTGCCTGCCGTGGCGCAGCTGCTGTCCAGCCAGGGCCTCTTCTACCTCGTCACCATTGCCGAAAACGATCCAGGTGAGCATCGGGCGTCTCGCCCTCCCACCTGCGGTTCCTGATGGCTGAGTTGACCCGGTGGTTTCTCCCCCCACAGAGGAGATCGTCCGCGTGCTGAGCCGCAGCGGCCTGACGGGAGGGGCTTTCCTATCGACGCGAGCGGGGAACGAGCGACTGTCTGTGCTGCGTTTTCACAGGAACTCCTGATCCTGCAAAGTAAGTGGTCGGGACAGCTAGTTGTCAGTCGGGTCGTGGCAGACTAGAAAATACTATTAAAGGTTGAGTGTGTAATATTTGGAGATTTAGAAGAAGAAAGGGCAACATCAAGTGGTTACATTTTAGATTGCAGCGTCTTTCACTCTCTGTCCCCCTCCCGAGCCTGCCAGTGAACTACGGTGGCCTGCACACCCAAACCCTGATACCTCGTGGCTTCTTCTTTGTTGGTTTATTTGAGGATACGAGCGTTCACCCTAATTACCAAACGCGCTGTCAGGCGGGCTGGACACTTTTAAAGTATTTATGAGCAGTATATTATGTTTCGCCAATATGAAAAAATCAAGCCACATATTCCACACTGGACCTACAAGATGTAAAAGTTCAATTCTGCTGCGTAGAATTTAGAACGTAGCTTTTCCATCCTGTTTCACTGAGGGCTGCAAACTGTTTTCATGTTGAGCGATTGTAGCAGAGTTTCGGGTCCTAATCTTGAGTCTTGACATCTTTTTCAAGCCTCAGATCATTGATGAGTAAGGAGCTCTGACGTCATTGCCCTCTGCAGGATTGCTCATATAAGTGCTGTTTCATGTAATTCACCCAAGGCAGCCTTGAGACGACGGCTCAGTTCGTTTTGTCTTTTCCATCCTTCCTCCTTCAAACAGGGAAGTGACAGTTTTCCGTCGCCTCCTTGCTGTCCACCGGGTGTCCACGAAGAGTCCAATGAATTCACTCGCCTCCTCAACCAGGTCAGTGAATTGCCATTTGAAGTGAACGACTCAGTTCCTTGAGTTAGTGGCACACGCTGCTGACCCAAAGGTAGAAAAGGCGAGCGTTATTTCGAAAATGGATATTTCATGAAAATGCATATATATGTGTAAATTAATCTATATATTTAATTACTAATTTATTCATCACCGCCTGCCAATGGGATGTTTCAATAATGCAACCGCAATGACGTCATTAATGTTTTTTTTAGCGAGTGAGTGCACTCTAGAGTGAGCGACACACAACTCCCTATGTGGTCAATGACCGGACACAGCCTCATTGTATGTTGGTTTTTGTTATTACTACCTCGGGATGTGAATCTTTCCATTCAATTTGATTCCAATTCTTGAGTTCACACTTCGATTCAAAATTGATTCTTGATTCAAACAATTCTCAATTCAAGTGATTCTCCAATCAAAAATGTATTCAGTACATCGTGTGTTAATAATTGGAATAATGATAACATCAAAACAGAATATATAAAATATATAATATAATATATAATAATATATAATATATAATATAAAACACTAGATTTTTGAATTTCAAAGCTTAGGTTAACTGATTCCAATGATGTAATCAAAACTGCTGAACTTACAACAAACGGTGACATTTGTTCATGCTTAGGATGTACAAGAAATAATGTTGCATAAATACAATTGCAGCAAATAAAATGACTTAATCCTGTTAATCCTTAATCCTCCCATTCCTAAATCTCAATTCTCAGAGGAAAGGGAGTTGAAAAAATGATTTTCAAAGTTTATGAATCGATCTGGAATTGTAGATAATTGTAGAATTGTAGAAATTTTCCCTTCTGCCACCCCTGTTACGACCGTCACTAAGCTGTTAGATGACGGCAGTCATTTGAGCTCTGTCTGTTTGTCCTTAGGAAAGAAGCTGGAATGTCCTTCAGCTCTTCCAGGGGAACCTCAAGGTTGCTCCCAGGCCAGCTGGGAGACTCCTCCTCCAGATGGGACATGCCAGGAACACCTGCCCAAAGGCGTCTCATTCAAACGGCCTGATGAACAAGGCAGTGAGACAAAGTTCTGGAACAACTGTCTTTTCTTTTTTTTCATTATTATGAGAATTATTATTTCCAGCTGGTGAATGTCAGTCAGTACATGCATCATTGCAGACCCACAAAGTATTTTATTGTCTAAACTGTCTGTTGTCACTGTCTAGACAGTAATGGATGATACTTTATAATGGAAATGGAGGATTTAAATTCCACATAAGTTTAAATCATGTATACTTATTGAGTCATTGATTGTTTACCGTCGATAATGACTGCTTCTCAGTGCTCCATAGTTGGACGTGTTGAGATTTTACCTTTTTTTTATGCCAAGCTATATTTATAGGCTGATCTAAGTCTTCAACCCACCCCCCGACACACACACAAAATAAAATAAATAGAAAAACTGTAAGACTGTTAAAATTCCTGTCAAGTGGTCTTCATTTCTTGTAAAAATGATGTGAAATTGTTCTTGCTGCTTAAATACTGTTAATGACGTTGTAAATGGCTTTTTTTTAAACTAATAAAGATTTTCTATTCTCCACCCTTTTCATGCCAAGCTGTCCTGCGAGTATCAGGCAGGCAACATGCCATCCGTGCAGTGGAGTGAGGCTTTTTGTTGTGCTGCTTTATGTAGATTGACTTTGTGTTTAATGTTTTGCTCATGTCTTTGAGTTGACAGAGCTCCTTTGGCCCTTTCTGTTCAGTTTGCAAGCCTTATTTGGGTCGTAACGACCGACTCAACTTTGTGAAAGAAAATTGTAAAACAATGCAACGTATGTAAATATCAAAGTAATATTAGTGGCATAGAAATGGCCGCCCTGATGAAGTGTGCCAGAAGACAGGTGTGCGTTTTGGGCCTGTTCAGCTTGGCCTGCTGCTGCTGCTGCAGGAGGACAGACAAGTTGACTTGCATCAGTGGTTTGACGACCATCTAGAAAGGTTTTGACTGGTGGGGTTCTAAAATGTGACAGAGGGCGCTGGAGCAGCAGCAGATGGATGGAAGGTTTTGGTGACCCACCTCATAGGAGCAAAAAATATACAATGGGATATGTAGAAAACATTCTGTAATGTCTATTGAAAAAGCATGAGATTTTGAAAAAGTGGATCCATTTGACTCCACTTTTGAATAAATTCAGAAAGTACCACTA
>CM020501.1:27580860-27723360 GCA_009823395.1 Thamnaconus septentrionalis
AAGAACTATCAATATTTAACATGGTAGAAAATATGAACATTTTATTTTTTTAAAAAAAACTGCTAAATGAGGGTAAACACTGTTACTGGGGCTTGGAATTGAAATATTTCATTGACATTTTTCATATCTGCATTTCTAGATACTTTTTTAAAACAAAATGGGTAAAATTATATTTAAAAAAAAAAACAATCCTATTTGAGCAGCTGCTCTTCTGCCAGATGAGACACTGCGACTGTGCCCACCCAATATTTCCTCCTGCTTCCAAACATCCTCACCCCGCGACCCCCCAAAAACACTGTTGCATCTCCGCAACCAAACTCTCTCATCTTACATTTCACACAAGCAGCCTGGATTGAAAACTCTGCACTAGGGCTGTCCCGATCCGATATTGATATCAGATATCGGTCCGATATCAGCCAAAAAAGGAATATCGGATTATATCGGACGTCATTTTAAGTCTCCGATATTAACACTCCGATAGAAAGCAGTCCATTCTACTCCGGCGAAAAAAGAATCTCCACATCATGCTCGGACTGCAGAAAGTGGAGATGGAGGAGTCAGGGTCATCACGAGTTCAGTTAACTGACAATATTGTTTTGTTGTTTTTTTGTTCCTGCTCTCAGTTGTTTTCAGAATATACGAGCAGTAAACTTGTTAATTTGTTTTGGATTGTTTGCACTATAAGTTATTTGGGTCATTGTTCACGGCCTCCTGATTTATTTTTTAATTTATTTTTTATATTCCGCAGTTTTTTTTAGTAATTGTTAATCATAAGTGGTATGTTCTCCAATAGAACTGTTTTTGACTCTTATTCTCTGTTTGAGTAATATCACTTGATGCTGCCTTTTTTCACACTCCACACTACAGAATAAATAATGAAAGTATGTTTCATTTGTAGCATGCTGATATCGGATTGATATCGGTATCGGCCGATATTCAAGGTTGAAATATCGGTATCGTATCGGAAGTGAAAATATAGTATCGGGACAGCCCTACTCTGCACTTTCTGTGTTTGACCCCCCCCCCCTTTACAACCATTAAAATCCCCCTTGTTTGCACAAGCGGCCATAAAAAAAAGGCGGAAGGCCAAAGATTTGTGCTTCCGAGTCCCTCTGCCTCTAAAGTGTGCGGCCACAATGAGGGCCGGGTCCCCCCCCCCCACTACACAAAACTTTTTGATGTCTCCGCCCCTCCCACTTCCACTATCACCACTCTCCTTTCTCTCTCTCCGACTCTGGCACAAAGGGGGGGGAGGGGGGAGTGGCCGCGCTGCTCCGTGGCCAGGTGTTTCTCCCCTACGATGCTCCCCGGGGGCTGTAAACCCCCGCCCCCCCACGCCACCAACCCTCATGATGCAGCTGCCCTCCGCAGCCTCCCCTATTGTGTGGCCCCCATTGTTCTGCGGCCCCCCCTCCCCTCCCCCTCCCTCGGCCACACAGGGGAAGCCCTTTCAGGCGGAGGTTAGGAGTGTGTGCCGTTGAGTACGCGTGCCTCGGGGAAACTGGGCGTTTGCAGACGTCGCCGCCCACCCCCCGCCCCCCCCCTCTGCTCCCCCCACCCCACCCCCGACACACACACTCTCCCTGATTGGCCCACACCAAAGTGTGGGGAGGGGAGGGAGAATGGCAGACATTGTTGGTCCATCTGTTCTGCCACTTCATTGTCCAACTTGCCTGCTTGCCGCGGCCGCTCCCGAGCACTCGTCCCAGGGCTCGTCCCAGGACTCAGGAGGTTGGAGCGACAGACGGACGGACGGACGCCGTCCTGACCCACCTGCAGACTCGCACATCCAGGACTCTTCCTCTGCCTCACGTGGATTTTTAAAACCTGCAGAAATGAGATAATCAGCGTCTCTTCCCTCCCTCCTCATTGTTGTTTTACGGATCTCTTCAAGCTCGGTGAGTCCGCGACACTGCAATGGTCAACTGGCTGGCCGGGGTCCTCGTCCAGCTTGTGTCCTCGTCCAGCTTGTGTCCGTGGAGCCGCTCCGGCTGCGTCACCTGCGAGACAGGTCACAAAGGCTGCAGCGCCGGCGTTAGCGACTTATAACCTGTGCACACTCTGTTGCGTGTCTCTGTTTTCACTTACTGGAAAGTGCCGGATGGATGAAAGTTGTGTTGTGAGGCTGCTGCAGCAGCTGCTGCTTGCACTGCTCAAATAACAGTAACAGTGTGAGACAGTCTGAGTTTAGAGAGAGAGAGAGAGGAATAAAAGCCGGTACACATTTCCTCATGTGCCTGCCTGCCTGCCTGCCTGCCTGCCTGCCTGCCGTTGCTGGAGTTTCAGCTCTAAGCCCGTATTAAAAAGTGAAAGGGGGCGTTTTTTGTTTTGTTTTTTGCAGCAAGCATCTTGAAATCTGGGTCATATTGAGCTGAAGAGTCTTATTGGCATCAGAAGGTGTGTGTCTGTGCCCCACTGTATACAATGTGTGTTTGCGTGTGTGCGCGCGTGCGTGCGTGTGTGTGTGCGCGCTGGTGTGGAGGAGACACCAGTTGCGAGCGTCCCCTCCCTCAGCCGACATCTGCTGCCCCTGCTGCCGGCGGCGGTGGCGGTGGCGGTGGCGGGGGGTGAGG
This sequence comes from Thamnaconus septentrionalis, assembly GCA_009823395.1. Lineage (NCBI taxonomy): Eukaryota > Metazoa > Chordata > Actinopteri > Tetraodontiformes > Monacanthidae > Thamnaconus > Thamnaconus septentrionalis. The sequence goes on from CM020501.1 coordinate 27,583,434, forward strand.
GGGGTGGGTGGGGTGGGGGCTAAGCGCAAATCTAGATGTGCATCGCATCCACTACCCCCCCCACCCCCAACACACATCTGATTACCGCGTCACAGCACCACTCTCTGCATGACAAGCCCCCCCCCCCACCCCCACCCCCCCCCCCCCCCGCCCCCGACACCGCGAGCCGCCGGTGGGAAGTGTTACATATTCATCAGTGCCTCCTGCCAAGGCCACCAGCTCCTCAAGCTCCTGGGCCGTTTGAAAGATGCAACCGCTGGGCGTGCGTTGGTGTGAAAAGGTCGGCGCTCCTGCAGGGAGGGACCGTTAGGGGAAAAAAAAAAAAAAAAAAAAAAAAAAGTCCAAGTGTGTGTGTGTAAAGGCATTGCTGTGGACGCTGGACTAGCTTTTCAAAAGTGTGGAAGGACTCCCCGGTTAATCAGATTGCAACTGTAACAAGTTTATGAGTGGCGCATGCTGTGGGCTTTTAAGCAGAGAAAACAACTGGATTACATTCAGGTTTGTCTGGATGCTGGGAGCTGGCGGGCAACACATTTCGGTCACTATTGGGCAGCATTTTCAGAATGAAATGAATTCCTTTGTTTAAATGCACATATTTGTTCAATCTTCACCTTTGGGCCATTTATCTGAGACACTTCACAACATAAAAAACAACAACTGAACAACAACTGACTGTTGTCTCAAAGACTTACTTTTTGTGAATCTATCCCACAATGCATTGGCATCTAATCGCGTTGTGGTTTGTTTACATCTTCACACTGCCGGTCACAATTGAGGGCAAACTATTCCAACTCAATTGTTGCCACTCAAGCAATTTTTGCAATCTCTTGACATTTGCCATTTTGCAACCGCTTATCGGGGGAGGGGGGGGGGGGGGGATCACAAAGTGGACCAGCGCTGAACTTTCCTTCTCCAAATCCATTTTGGTTGAGCTATTTTGCAATGGATGGACATCACATGAGATAAAGATGTGGCTGACACGGGAGTGATCAACCCCAAAACTTGAGAGCGGCTGCGCTGACCCCACTTTGTGCACTGGGCCAGGCAAGCAGGTGTAACGTCTGACGTGATGCCCGTGGCCTTGGCTGGGTGACGTCGCACTTGACAGAAAACAGGAGAGCAGGTCTGGGCTGTGTCAGCACAATCCACAAAAAAAAACATCTCCCATATAGTCTCGCTCTAACGACCGCAGCATGAGTCACCTTGTGGGGGGCCAGATGTTGTGCGTCTGTGTGTGTGTGTGTGGTGACTGACTGGCACCTTCAACACACATCACACCCACGTTGGTTGATGCCAAGGGAGCCGAATCACTGCTGCACGCCGGCCGCCATCTACGCTGGCAGGGTGAGTTGCCATCAAGGCACGCTTAAGTCCCCCAAGGCCCCCCCCATCCAATACCCTTCCACCTCCTCTTTGTTGAAACGTGTGTGTGAGCGAGAGAAAGACGCAGCAGCCAGCCTCTGTCTTGGCATTTAGATCGGGGAGAATGCTTTCAACAGCTGTAGCTTAGCAACAGTAGCTCAAGCCGAGTTGCTAGGCAGCCCCTTTTTCGTAAAATGCGCACTCCCTGCCTCCCTCCCTCCCTCCTTCCCCTCGTCCCGACTCCACCCCCTCCGCAGGCTGCGAGTCACTTCCCCTTCCATCATCTGTTTAGTCGGGATTACAAAACTTTTTTTGTTTGTTTGTTGTTTTTATGACGACGATAAGACGACAATATCTGACCCCATTTTTAGCACTGGTTTAATGGCAACGGCACTAAAGTCCAACTGTCACAATGCCAAATGCAAAACTGCAAAATCAAACAGTAGCTTGGGATAAAAGATACAAATGCTCCACTTTTGTCCACTTTGTAAGGGGAAATGTAGACCCCCCCCCCCCCCAATGGTGCCATTTTGAAAGTGGACAACCACTCACTCTTCATTACCCGTTTTATGGTGCCAGACTAACTTTGTTAAAGTGCTCCCAGCGTTTTGTGCGCGCCTAAAAATCTTTGACACGAATCAGATTAAGCTAAACAGATCAGGGGAGGGAGGGTTTGGAGAGGGGGGTAGGGTGGAGGAGGGGGTTAATGAATGACTGGGCCACCCCAGTGCATGAAGCAGCATATGGGCCTTAATTATCAGATGGAATACTAGGGGGGAGTGGTGGGGGTCTGCGGGCCTCATCTCTTGCCCTCTCTTGCCCCTCCCCCAAACCTTTAGATTAATGCTGTGTGCCGTGGACCTATAAAAACAATCTGGACCCAGACATTTAAAGAGCGCGAGAGGGAGGAAAAAAGCGGGAGTCCATTAATTAGGGTGAGAGGCCCCCGTCGGCTCTTTGTGTCAGCCAGCCAGCCAGCGTCTCGCCACCGTCCCCGACCGCCTACAGCAGCCACTCAGACAACAACATTCACAGGGGGTCTTCAGAGTGCACAGGAAAGATGTTAATAGCTTATTTTAAAAAAAAAAAAAAAAAAAGATTTTCCTAAATTAACATTCACATGATCATGTGAAAGCAACGGTGCGATGCAAAAATCACTTTTATTTTCAGCTGAATCGTTTGCAGTGTCAATATTTGCCTTTGCTCTCACCAGTCACTCCATTTGCTCTGCAAAAACGTTCCGAGGTGACGTCACAATTCATTAGCAGGAAAATATTAATGTTTTCAGTTCACAAATGGCCTAAGGTGAGTTAATAATTCAGAATTTAGCTCAAAGCTTCGTTCATAAAAACGATTGCAATATTATATGACACGCTACTTAAGTGTATAGCAACAGTGAAGAAAAATATCAAAGACGTGCGACTTTTGTCCTTGTGCACAGTTTAATCTGGTCACTGCTAATGGACTGCGCAGATTTAGTAGCAATCAAGGCGTGAGTCCATTACATCCTGAGGTGACAACTAAAAGTTGAAAATGGACACAACAACAGGCAGCACTTACATAAGTTTGCTTTGTGTGTCGTCCTTTAGGCACCCATGACTGGAGCTTTGTGAGCGGGCAGCAGTCGGCCCCCGTTGTGCTGGATGTCTGGGACAGATCCATGGGCCAGAAGGACCATGTGGAGGCAGGAGCAGGACACATCCTCGACCTGGGGCCAGATGTGGAGTATCTCCACGTAGCGGGGGCAGACCGGCAGGCTGGCACCTCTGACGGACCCCCTGCTATGGAGGAGCAGGGGGAGTGCCCTGGCAATAGCGTCGCTGCTGTCGATTCCCCTCCGCCGCCCACCACAGATGGACACGTCGGGTCTGACGCCGAGGGCGAGGCAACGCTGCTCTCCGGCACGAAATTGGCAGCTTGCCACAACCCCGACGGTGGAGAAGTTGGATCCGCTAGCGGTAAGAACCCCCACCAGCCCCTTTGTCGGACTCAATGCGTGGATCTAGGAACCGAGGGTCCTCCCGAGCCTCCATCGGATGGCGAACACAACACCCCTGACCAGTCCTCGCCTTGCAAGCAGCCACCCGAGCCGCCGCCCACATCAGAACCCGTCTCGAAGGCCAGCTTAAAGGAGTACCAGACAAAACTGGACTTCGCCTTGAAGCTGGGCTACTGCGAGGAGACTGTGCGACAGGTGCTGTCCAAGCTTGGCCCAGACACCCTCATCAATGACATACTGGGAGAGCTGGTCAAGCTGGGCACCAAGTCCGACAGTGAGCAGCCCGGACGAACACTGGCCTCTACCTCGTCTTCTTCATCCTCCTCTTCCTCTTGCGGCTGTTCCGACCCATTAGATGGCCAGCGGTCCGACTCCCCGTGTCCTTCAGACTCTTTGTGCGACCAAGACAACCTACGTCCCATCGTGGTGGATGGCAGCAACGTGGCCATGAGGTGAGTTTTCACGACTCTGCCTTCTTTTTTAATTTGATGCCGGCAGATCTGTGTGTGTCAGAAGGTCTTGTCCAGAAGCTTAATAGGTAATCGATTCTCTCCCGTAGCCACGGCAACAAGGAAGTGTTTTCCTGCCAAGGGATCCAGCTGGCTGTAGATTGGTTCGTAGAGCGTGGCCATCATGACATCACAGTTTTTGTGCCTGCGTGGAGGAAAGAGCAGTCCCGGCCTGATGCCCCTATAACAGGTCCTTGCAAAAGAGTGACATATGGAGGGGTGGTGGGTGGGAGCACAACTGCCACCTTGTTTTTCTTGAATATGCCCTAACCATGTCCACCCACACATACAGATCAGGAGATCTTGCGTCGCCTTGAGAAGGAGAAGATCCTTGTCTTCACTCCCTCGCGGCGGGTACAAGGAAGACGCGTGGTTTGCTATGATGACCGCTTCATTGTCAAGCTCGCCTATGAGTCAGATGGCATCATCGTCTCCAACGACAACTACAGAGACCTTGCTAATGAGAAGCCTGAGTGGAAGAAGTTCATTGACGAGCGGCTGCTAATGTATTCCTTTGTCAATGACAAGTAAGTGCAGGGTCGCAAACACCACCTTGGGTACATGAATATACTGTAGATAGATATTTACTTCATTCAACACTACTGCTCACAAATCAATTTGCTGTACCACATTTAAAGACGTCCCTCTCAAGGATCAAACTCCTCTTTCTCAGATTCATGCCACCCGATGACCCTCTTGGTCGTCATGGCCCCAGCTTGGACAACTTCCTGCGCAAAAGGCCTGTCATGCCTGAACAGAAGAAACAGCCTTGCCCATATGGTAGAACTTTACCTTATGTATTTAACTGAATGACCAGCATGGGCTTGGAATGGCAAAAAATGCTGGTCTGTCCCAATGTAAAACTTTGCAAATGCGTGTGATGTCACTGCCTGTTTTGCTTTTATGCTATCCAAGTTAATATTGATGGAGACCTTCTTTTCCATTGGTTTCAGGAAAGAAGTGTACTTACGGTCACAAGTGCAAGTACTACCACCCGGAAAGGGGTGGCCAACCTCAGCGTGCCGTGGCCGATGAGCTGCGTGCAAGTGCCAAGACCTGTGTCACTGCAAAAAACCAGGGGGATTCTGGGCTCGTGAAGAGCCACAGCGTGCCAGCTGGCAGCATCGAGGCCAAGAAAGGCGCTCCCAAGCGGCAATCAGACCCGAGCATCAGAGCTCTGTCCTACAGTGACGCAGAAGAGAAGCTTCTGGCCAAGGAGAGGCTGGAGAATCAGAAGAGCAGCATGTGCAGCAGTAGCAGCAGTTGTAGCAGGAGCACAAACATTTCCCCGGCTCCGGAGTGTGGTCCTCCATCCGCACTTAATCTAGCGCAGGAACAACAGTCCAGAGCAGGAACTCCTCACACTATGGCTGCCTCCAGCCATGACCTCTACCCTCACTCTGAGTCTCCAGACTTGCACTATTACTCGGTGACCCGTGCGTACTCTGGCTTGACCCTCTCGTCCAGGCGAAGCCCGGACTGCCGCTTCGCCAACGACACGGACCTGCGGCTTGGCTCCATGGGCTCGGCGGGCTCCGAGTGCGGCAGCGAGAGCAACATCAGTTGCGGGAGCAGCTGCGACTCGTACGGCGAGCGACAGTGTCCCGGTTGCGCGCCCGAAGGCTTGCTGGAAGATGGCGTCCATTTTGTCAACCTCCACGGGCGATACTTTCCCCACCATGCCCCAACCAGCCACGAGGTGTGCGGCCTTCACTCGGCCGAGTACGCTAACGTCCAGCACAGCCACTCTTCCAACTCTGGGATGCACGGCTACCACCTACACATGGCCCGAGGCCAGAGTTGCGCTCACGATCCGCCCCCGCCGGAGGCTACCCCGAAACGCCCCCTGTATCCTTTGCCTCCTCACCTGCAGCATCAGCCTCTCACCGCACGCTCGAGCTGCCCGGGCGACTACCACACTTTGCCCCAGTCCGCGCCACACACTCCCGGCTCCCCTCTTGGCCGCTGCCTGGCGCCCAGCCGGGCCGAGAGCGTTTCAGATTCACATTTGTACGAGCACCTCTCTGCGCCGCACCACCGACCGAAACCTCTCCACAGCTGGGAGGCGTACTACAGACAGCCGTCGCTGCAGCCGTCTCGGTACGAGCCATCGGCCTACCAGAGCCTGCCGGACACGCGGCAGTCATCCTGGCACGGCCCTCCGTGGGCGCAGGAGGGTTACGGCCAGCGCCACTCCTCTCACCCAGCTCTGCACCCGTCCCCCACACATTACCTCAACCACCCGCCGCCTGCCGCCCACTCCCCACACCGGCCGCCGTACCCACCCCACGGCGCCCACCTCCCCGTGCCTTCCCAAGCCCCTCCCCTACCTTACATACCTCAGCACTCAGAGTCCCCTGCACACGGCCACTACGAGGACTTGCGGGAGAAGGTGTACATCAACCTCTGCAACATATTCCCCTCGGAGCTCGTCAGCCGGGTGATGGCCAGGAGCCCTCACGTCACCGATGCTCAGCAGCTGGCAGCCGCCATCCTGGCGGAGAAAGCTCAAACAGGTTACTGAGGAAGATGAAAATGGAAAAAAAAAGTTTGCACCGCCGCTGAAAATCTGCTGATAATCACCAGAAATCAGCAAACTGCCCTTGCACAAATGAGGAAATGAATTCAGGCTCAAGATGCTTGTAATGATCAAGTCATTTGGCAAAACGTGCGACATACTGGTGTGAGCTTGGGGAGGAGTAATTTCTACCATTATTTATTTATTAGCGGAATACAAAAACATCATCACTCGACTCATCAACATGAAGTTTAAATGGCACCTTTTTGATTGGTTAATCTTCCAACCCAAAAAACCACTAGACAAGTGGACACTAGCCATGATGACGGAGCAGATCTCCTCCCCTACAGCTACCCCCCCCCCGCTCCACCCAGTTACGAGGTGAGACTTTTGTGAATACAGCCCACATTACGGCTGCTGCTGGATTCAAAATCACAACCCCCCCTCCCCCCCTCCCCAAGGCCTGTGTATTATATTGATCTACGAGTGTTTTTGCTTGTTTGTGAGGTTGTTTTCCATGTTAAGAAATGGGCGTCTGAGAGGTCTTGGTCTTAGAGATGATGTGTTTTGGTGGTAGGAGGTTGGAGTTGTAGCTGTAGAGATGGGTGACCCTGTCGTGTGTACCTTAGTTTTAGTAAGGGACATCTCTCTCTCTCTCTCTCTCTCTCTGGCCCTTTATTTGGGGTCAACTCCGGTATCTGCTACAGACAGGAAACGCCTGGACATTGTCAATCGAACGTGCACGCGCTGTAAATATATTTAACGGGTCTCCTGCCGTTGCTCTGTCCGGCCGCTGTTTGTCTGTAGCAGATCCCAGCTGAATCCATGCTAGACGGAGAAAAACCTTGTTTGATACAAATTGTATCATGAACTAAGTCGCTGATGTTCTATACAGTACACGGACTTGTCGATCTGTATTTATCGCAAAACACTCTTGCTGTATTGCTGTCTAGTTGAAGTGCGTGGACAAGCAGTCACCACATGTTTGAACTTTTTCAACCTTCTGGAAATTGCTTTGAGACAATTATTTCCACCTGTATTATGAAACAGAAGGAGATGACGGCCTACTATGTTTAGGTCATCATGAATTCCTCTGCACATTTGGGTTTCAAAGCTGGCTTGTTAATTCAGCAGATTATATGTTTTAACATGAGCTCCACGTAAGCCAAATGCTAGAAGGTTTTTGTTTCTTGGTTTTCGGCAGTGATTTTTTTTTTAAATCTTTAAACGTTACTAATTGCTAAGCTTATAACACATGAATATTTATGTTTTATTGTAAATTACCTATTAGTAGATAAATTCTAAAAAATGATCAGAAAGCTTCAGATTTTTTTTCTAAATCTTGTTCCTTGTCCTGCGGTCTCCACTCGAAATTAATTTAGCTCAACCATAAGTGTTACAGAATTTAATTTGTTAAGTTGTTAAGTTCTGCAAGAACTTTACAACTTAAATAATTAGCGGGATGAAAAATCGGTGGTAGTATGTACTTTCTGGCGCAGAAAGTTTCAATCAGATTCTAAGTGGACAAATTATATTTTCTAAAAATGAATGAACAATTAAAAAAAAACTAAATTCCTTGACCATACACAGTGAACACAGTATAGCACTTAATACTATACCAACATTTCCAAATAGTTACACTCTGGCGAACTAAACCTGGAGTGTAATTGAGATTGTTGTGAACATTTCAATGAGTGAAACATTAGCATACTTAGGCGAAATTCTCTTGGTTTTATTGTGACATAGGTAATGAATAAATTTGGCTTACTAACGTGCAGGCGGCACCTTGAGTGCAGTCTGACTCGGGATCATAAATCGCCGCTCATTTCACTTCATCACAAGCCAGCTTACATAAACCCCACTGTTTTTTTTTTTTCGTCCAGCGTGTTGCCTTGTGCAGGAAACTGCACGTGGTGCAGTTACACGTGCGCTTGACGAGAGACCTTTGCGTGTATCGAAGAAGCGCCTTCTCTCTGGCCTCCTGGCACTGTGTGTCAGCGTGGCCTCAGAGCGTGGGCCCAAAGTAATGCCTCTTCATGGCATTGTGCTTATGACACATCCAATTCTCTGAACTGTGTTCAGCTAACTGTTATGCATGTGTTGATTTTTTATTTTATTTTATTTTATTTTTTACTATTATTACTTTTGGTTTTCTGCATGTTTTTCTTGTGTTCTGTACATAGCCGTGTTAGTTTTTGAAGCCCACGGCAACATGATGCTTGCTGTCAGAGACCTCCAATTTTAATGTGCACAAAAAAAATTACATTGTGTTTTTTTTGCTAATGTTTTGCTGGATGCAAGTACCAGTTATCAAATTCAGCATGAAATGGTTATTTGGTCCAAAAATAAAGGAACAATGTGTAAAATGTAGGATTCTAGATTTTACTGACACCCATTGCTTCCCAGCATGGACAAACCAAATCTCACACAATCTTTATACTAGGCTGTGACAAGCAAAAATCCTGTAATTTAATTTATATTTGTAGAAACATGGTGGGGAACCATAATTATCATTATTAAAGGGGTAGTTCAGAATTTTGGACAAAGGAGTAGTGTAGCAGAGTTCACTGGTGGTAAACTGTCAGTTGTGTCAGAACAGACTAAATTATACACACTGTACCTTTAGTAGGGTTGCAACAGATTTTTTTTTTTTTTTTATCATTTATACTTTTTTAAAAGTAGGACATGAAAACTAAAAATGAAAAGCATGTTTTGGAATATTCAGTTTTTTTTTTTTTTAAAGGAGCGCCGATCTTTAGACTTAGCCACTAATTCACCTGGTTAAAATGACATTCTGCTTGTATCACAGTGTAATTATTGTAATATTCTCAACTGTGATTGTGATTGTTCATGAAAGAAACAAAAAAACTTGTGATTGTTGATTAAAAAAAACAAAACAAAAAACAGTGCTGCGAGACAATGGAATTATTATTAATGTGTGTTAAAGGTTTGCTCTCAAATTTTCTAAGGTGCCATTAATTGTCAAGGTTTCTTTTATAGAATGTATTAGAATTAAGTGTTATTGGAAAAGTATTTGGTCCACAAATTTTCTGTTTTTTGGGAGATTTTCTCTGACATTTGACTGTATTGGGGAAAATACTGCATTGTCGCCCCATGCAAAAACAACGACACAAACTGAGCACTCGTTGAACTCCGTAAAGCACACTGGACAAACGTACAAATGTCCATCACACAAACGACACGTTTTGGTTAAATGCCGAATAAACACACACTTGAGAAAAACCAGCGGGTTAAAATTTAAAACTTTTATTTGTGAACCAATGAAATTGACTGCTATACATCAGCGCCTTGAACAATACTAATGTTAACATAAGGAGAAGAAGAAAGAGAAATCGGCCCAAAAAAGAAAAAAAACAACGCGGCAAAGCGCGACAGCTGGTGCCAGAGCGGACGGCGTCACAGACAACGGCTTCACTGGAGAGGGACGGAGACGTCTGAAGACAAACAGTCCAACTGAAACCCTCCAGCTTGTGTGTGTGTGTGTGTGTGTGTGTGTGTGTGTGTGTGTGGGGGGCGTCAACAAGCGTTTTCCCCTTCAGTGAAGCCGCCGGCTGTGCAGAAGGCTCATACTGCTCGCGGAGGCTTCTTTAAAAGCAAGCGCAGGATGTGCTGTGCTGTGTGCCCCCCTCCCCCCCCCCCACTCTCACCACCACCTGCTGCTATATGGCAAACGCAACGTTAACAACGAACACCGAGGTTAAAACACGGAAAGCATCTGTGTCCAGTTCAAAACACGACAGAGGGCTGCAATTTTAAAACTCCATTTGACAAAAAAACAAAACAGAACAAACCAAAAACCCCACACCAGCTGTTAGTAGCCTTTGCAATTAATCTTCTCTTATTTATTATTTCTTTTATTAAAAAAAAAAGAAGACACTTTTAAAAAAAAAAAAACACAGTAAAACTCTACTCTGATCCACGAAAGATGTTAGTGGAGAAGTTAGGATGGAACTCTGGATACGCAATGGAATTAAATTATCAACGTCGTCGCCCTCTCTCCAACCTCTCAGTGGCATTCAGTCCACTTCACCACTCCACACCCTGACTCCAGCCTAAGCACTCTTCCAGGGGAGACTCCTGACGCTTCACAGTAATGTTTACTCAACCAAATTCTCTTATTTAAACAAGCACGAACCCAAACATATAACCAGGTCAAAACAGGGAAAATTAGAAATGAGCTCTTAAGGCCAGAAACAAAACAAGGTACGACTGCTTGAAACCCAAAACAACAGACGGTGAGGGGGCGGGGGGGCACTGAGCTCTGACCAGGAGCAACCACAAGAGGGCGTAACAGCAACTAAAAAAAATAAAAATAAAAAAATCATAAAAATTCCATTTTTGCCAGAATGACGGCGGCTTGACTGTCAGTCGCTGATGCTGCTCTGCGTTTTACTGAGGTAGGAATCAGTCCTGGGACGAGGACTGATGTTTTCCAAAGCGCCCCCCCCCCACCCACCCCATTATCCAGAGGGGGTCAGCCTTTGCTAACACACACACACACACACCTGGATTCACGTGTACACGTGCACAGGTTGGGCAGACGGATAAAGACGGGAAAAGAATCTATGGCGAGTGGAGGAAGCAAGCGGTCCTGGACGTCGCCTCTCGGCATTGTAAACACGCACTTTCCCTTTGTCACCTCTGCTACATTCAGCCATCAAGACCTGCCCTCGAGCGAGGACGGCCGTCCCCCATCAAAAGAAAAACACATGAAAATACTGTCATCAGAACCTCCAAATACTGCAGCGTTTGCCTCGACCGCTTCGAGTCGGGCGCGACGTCCGCTCGGCTCTCTGGTTGGCTCGCAGGAGAAATGCAAAAAAAAAAAAAAAAAAGGGGGGTGGCGGGGGGATTAGCATAGCTAGCTTTGCTATTAGTTTTGACCTAAGGTTTTACAAAGCAGCGCATTGACTCCTGATTTTGATTAAATAAGGGGAGGGGGAGGAAAAAAGGGGGAACGGCATCTTAAAAAGAAAAAAGGTTGATGTGTAACAGACGACACTGAACGCCGTGGAGGCGACAGACGCGGCGGTGAAGCAGCTTCTCACGGCCGAGTTCTCTCAAAAATAATAATCGAGATTTTTTTTTTTTTTTTTTTTTTTTTAAAAAGGAAAGAAATGAAATGAAATGGCTTCGGTTTTGGTTGTTAGTTTCTCCGAGTTTGTTTTCTGCGTGTGATGTACGCGGCTGCGAATCCACGACGCGTCGGCACGAGTGGAGAACGAGGAGGGGCGGCGCTTTGGCAAGTTTATGACGGGACGGGCGCTCAAAACACGGCGCCATCGAATGCCCACCACAAAAAGAAAAAAGAAAAAGAAAGAAAAAAAAAGTGGGCAACCGCTCGGGGTAGAGTTCATGATTGGGCGCCACCGCCACCACCACCACCTCAGAGAGGGACGGGTCGCTCTCACATGGACTCGAACTCGTCGACCCGCTGCTTGGTGTTGCCCTGCCGGATCTGCCGCAGCGTTTTGTATTTGTCTCGGCCCGCTTTGACGTTCTCGGCGTGCAGCACGTCGTTCTGCGTCTTCATGCTGTCGTCCCTGGCCTGGGCCAGCTCGGAGCTTAGCGTCTGGGGGGGGGGGGGGGGCGTAGACGGCAGTTAAGTTGGAGCGGATGAGACATTTGAAAGGGTGTAAAATAAAAAAAATAAAATACATTGTGATGGCATAATGAGGGGAAAAGGAGGGAGAAAAATGTATTGATAAGAAAAGAAAAGGAAGTCCAACTCAATCATATGTGAAGATTTTCAATAGCAACCACTGCATTTCACAGCTGGCTTGTTAGTGACACCTCTTTAAACACTGAGAACTACCGTCACTCTGAGCCAGCTGTGATTCAGAGCAGCAGGAGCTGCAGTTAGAGTTTCTGTTTTGCAACCAGGTTTGTTTTTTTGAGCCGTGGTTTGCAGAAATAGAAATCTCAACTCTTCTTTGCTTAAATCATCCTGCACCAGCAGTCTTTGTGAAAAGCCAGAAGAAATATTTACTTTTTTTTGTCTCCAAGGTTTCACCTGTGCAGCAGAGCTGCAGTTACAACAGTACAATTCACATGTTGACTGTGACTTGCACCTGGATCATTTTGACACTTTGCCTCCGAGCGGGCTGGACTCTCACCTGCAGCTGCTGCTTGACCCGCTGGTTCTTCTGGGCCTCGGTGACGCGGGCCTCCTCGCTGCGGAGGTCCAGCTGGCTCACGCCCTCGTTGGAGAGCTCGGCGCTGGCCTCGGCGTGGTTCTCGTCGTGCTCGTCGTCGTGCTCGTTCTCGGCGTGGGCCTCGGGGGGCGCCGTCGCCACCACCGTCGCCACCACCGTCATGGCGTTCTTCAGCTCCTCCTTGGCCTTCTCCAGGTCGCCCTGAGCCGAGAGCGCCTGGCCACGCCAGCCCACAGAGGAACAGAGGAAGAGTTTGGCGTCACGTAAGGGTTTGTTGAGCGTGTGGCGGTTGCAGCGTGACGTGAGGTGCAGGCCCCGCCCATGCAGCTTCAATGCAAAAGCGCCAGCAACAGTGTTGGCTGGATTCCTTTGCTAATGTAATAGGTTACCATCGCAAGCTACCCTGTTTTCTGGACATTTTCCCAGGACCCAATGGCAATTTAGGAACCAATGGTTTAGAAAACCCTGCGAATCAATGCCTCTGCACTATTTGACTGTCTGTTGAACATCTGGCAACAGGGTAGTTTCCCAATTTGGGATCAATAAAGTGAATCTGTCTCCTGTATCTATCTATTAGAAAATGTGATAAGTAATGTAAAAAGTAAAAGTAATGTAACTAATTATAATCTGATTTCATTTTGATTACTTTTACTTTTCTTTTCAAAAACAAAATTGCTAAACGTAATGTCCAGCTTTTCTTTTGGTAAAACTTGGTCAGACGTAATTAAAATTGTAATCATGAATAATTCCACAAGTAACCATAATTTCATGTTTTTCCAGTAACGTAATTTATGATAATTATCGTTATTTTGTAATTAACAGAATAGAACAGATGTGCTGATCCTAAATTGGGAAACTACACTTACTAAATGACCAAGCTTGCATGCAACTCGTGCTTCCCCCCCCGACACTGCGCAGCGATCACGGCTTTGGAGCGTCCAGGAGGATCTCAGCGGCGCCACCTACCTTGTGCTGCCACTCTTTGGCCTCCTCTTCCTTCTTCTTCTTGGCCTCCTCCAGCAGAGAGATTGTAGCGGTGAACTCTGCCAGCTCCGTCGCCTGCAAACGTCACGCCCGCCGTTACTAAACGCCTTCGTTCAAATCTCACCGCGCTTTGCCGAGATTTGATCGGACGTCGGAAGCGCGGCCCACCAGATGTTGCTGGTTCTTCTGCTGGTCTTCGGCCTGTTTGACCAGCGCCGACATGGCCTCCTTGGCCGTCTGCTTCTCCTTGTCCAGCCGCTGCGCCTCCTCCCTCGCCCTCTTCTTCTCCAGCTCCAGGTCCATGGCCCGGCGGGTCTGGGCCTCCAGTTCTGCAGCGAGGTCACAGAGAGACACCATGCGGAGACCGGCGGACAGGTGGAGGGGTAATAAAGGAAACGCTGCTACCTCTCTGTGCGCTCAGCGTCTGCTCCTCGATCTGCCTCAGCCGCACCATGATCTCGTCCTTCTCGCGCTCCATCTTCTCCTTCTCCTTCTCCGCGTGCTCGCGCCTCTTCTTCTCTTTCTCCAGCTGAGCCCTGCAGAGCCACAGGTTGAAAAAAAAAAAAAAAACACACATTCACCACTTCCACATTTTTGCGCCAAACAGGCACGATGACAAACGCTGACATCTAGTGGATATTAACAGGAACAAATCATTCAGTTCGTCATTAAAGGTCAAGTGTGTAATATCTGGAGATTTTGAGAGGGAACGCAGACTGTTCCGGCCACCGACCGTCTCGCCTCCTCCCTCTGTATCGCTTTGTGTTCCGAGTTATGCAAATCCAGGTGTGCCCCCGCCACCCACTGATTAGTGCGCTGCTGCCCTGCCTGCTGTCCCGCCAAATTCGATTGGTGAGCTCGGTCGCGCTTCCTCCCCTCGACCCCGCCTGCAGTCTGCCGCTCACCCAACCGCGAGCGACCAATTACGGGACAGCGCCGTACTTAGGCGGCCACCTTTCTACACTTGGGGGGCGACTGAACTCCCTGCCAGTACGCCTCGGGACAGTGCACCGTCAACTCCGATCTTTGTGAGCAAACTACGTTAGAGCGGCCAAGGGCTAGATTTTTATATTAGCTCTTTTGAGCTTCGAGCTAACTTTGATTTCAATAGTGCCATTTATGTTAGAGGTTTGAGGTTTTAGAGGTGCTGTTCTTGTACTTTGGTTTTGTAAAGCAGATAGCGAGGTTTTTAATTAGATAGCTCTCGTTCTTTTTGAAGAGTCTCTTTTTGTTATCTTTGTTTATTGAGTCAACAGCACCAGATGGTCGCCTTCAGTTGTAGTTTTGCCTCGTTCTTCTTGTTTAGGATAATAAAGCCTATTTTAAGCTTTTACACCTACTGATCTCCTGAGGGTTTTTATGTTACCATCTCTCTCCTTTTCAACATGTCGAGCCGGTCGCAACAGCGACACCAAGGGGTTACATTTTAGATTGCAGCGCTCTTTCACTCCCCCTACCGCTGCTACCGCTGCTACCACGGAACTACGGTGGCCTGCGTGCACTTGGGTGGCTCGTTCATCTTCTTCTTTGCTGGTTTATTTCAAGTTTCAAGCTTACACTCTAAACATGAAACGTGATGGGAGGCAGCTGGATTGTCCACACCAGGCTTCCTTAGAACTATGGCAGCAGTGCAAGATGCAAAACACACTTTCATTGATGTTTTTGCGGGCCGTAAATGAAGCCTTCACCAATATAATAATCATACATCAAGCCAAACTTTACACTCTGGACCTTTCAGACAAAAGATTTGGCTTTGTGACCGCATGAACAAAGAGTCTTGCAGGAATTCTAACCTGTCTCTCTGCTTCTGCTGCTTCTCGTCCCGGGCCTGGGCCTTCATCTGCTGCACCTCGATGGTGTCGGGCTTTCTCCTCCTCATGTACAGCTCATGGTTTCCCATGCACAGCGCCAGGATGCGTTTGTTGATGCGCAGTCGCGGGGCGTAAAAGACAAAGTCCTGCGGGGGAGCGAGACAAGGAAAGTGTTGGCGGGGCAGCGAGGGGAAGACACACGGCAAGCTCTGGAAAGAGGCCGGATTCGACACCGACCGGCGCTTTCTTGTCGATGGGTTTGATGATGAACTTCCTGTCGTTGAAGGAGATGTTTCTGATCTCGCTCCAGGGGAAGCCGATCTTCGGCGTCAGCCTGAAAAGGGAGAGAGAGCGGGCGATCGTGTGGTTCGGTTCCAGAAATTGCAACATGAATACAACTCCTTCCCTAAATATCACAATGGTGAGTGTCGTCGAGTCGACAGCCAACAAAGAGACATTAATGAAAAGTGAAAAGCGGGAGGTCGGCGTCTCAGGAGATGGAAACAAACTCTCGTTTCCTTCCCATCACCTGCGCCAGAGAAATTGGAACTGGGGTGGCGATGAGCCAACAGGAAAGGAAACACAATTACGTCGAGGACTATTTTTTTACAAGATGGGGAGGCCGTGTGTGTGTCTGTGGTTCGAGCTCAGCACTGGACAGGAAGGACTGTCCCTCCGACAATAGACACATCTTCCTTCCTCCACCCCTGCCTCAGTCTCTACACCTAAAAATACCATCAGCTGGAGGAAATGAATTCACAGGGTGGGTTTGACCCCCAAGCATTTAAACTGAGACAGTGACGCCCGTTTTGTCCGAGTGGCGCAGCCGTAGCTTGTTGCTAAATGTGGCAGCTTGACATTTCGTCTTGCACGTAGCTCCCAGCTCCAGCCAGTCGTGGATGTGCAGGTCGGGATCAGGATAAAATAAATATGTTTACAATTTCGACAAAGCACAATTTGCTGGTGTTTCCATTGGATGGTGTGAAGCGCATGAGCCGTAATTCTCTTAAAAAAGGAGGATGGAGGTACAAAATATTTTACGATAAATCTGCCTTTCAATGTTGTTTGCTGTCAAGAATGGTTCCAGTTCTCTTCGATGACTTGTAAATAAAATATTCCGCCCTCCGTCCAAACATAATCACATTGGAGTGAACTGGTCACGTGACCCCGTACGTCACGTCCGCTAGCGTGTAAATGCGAAAAAAGTGTTTCCACAACACTTTTGCGATACACCTCTATATGGATGCGTCTGAAGAACCTCCTCATGAGAGCGTCAAAACCTTCTTGCGATATTTGAGAGCTTTTTCAAACTGTGTGTGTTTCCATGACCAGTTTTTTATTGCGATATTTAGGTTTTGTGCAATTCTAGGTGTCATGGAAACGCAGCTAGCGTCCGTGAATGATGGAAAATGCGACTGTGTGTGCCGGTGCGTCCCTCACTTGTCGTCGTGCTCATAAATGTTGAGGCCGAGGGCGTCCACCCCCAGCCACAGCTGGGTGCCCTTCTTGTTCTTGATCTCAAAGTAGTTGACCCCATACATCTCCAGGTCCTGGGCAATTTTCAGATATTCCATCATGGAGTCCTCCCTGTGGGAAAAGCAACAATTTCCTTTGGCTTTACTTCAGGCTGTGCACAGAACACAGGCACACAGGCAGACTGTTCCAAGCTAGCAAAGCTCAGGGACATTCACAAACCTGATCATGTCTTTGTGCTCTTCGTGCCACGTCTGTATCCGGTCCTCCCACTGCTCCTTGGTCAGCTTGTGCTGCTCCAGGACTCTGCGCAAATGCAAAGACACGGCAAAGTTCAACCGCAGCGGCGTGGAAGCGCTTCCCGAGTTTGCGATGCGTGACGTGTGAACGCGGGCCAGCGTGTCTGCGCACCTCTGAGGCAGCAGCCGGTCGTTGGTGAGGTAGCCCGGCTTGTGGACGTCTTTGCTGTACTCGCCGTACTTGGCGTGGACGGCGTAGGAGGCCACCAAGACGGCCGTCTCTGGCGGACAGTAGTTCTCATCGTTCAGGATGGCCTCCTTCACCTGGGAAAAAAACAATGCAGTGTTTTCCGTTTCTCCGCACATCAGAGCAGCTGTGGTCCTCTTCTTTTGTCAAACACTCAAAGCAACAGAAGGTTGGCCAAAAGCTCAGTTTTCGGTTGGTTTTGTGTGTACATCTGCACCAGGTCTGAAACCCTGCACTGCGTCTTCGCGGTTTGCTACCTGCAGGAAGAAGAGCCTCTGCGTCACTTCCTGGATGAGCTCCTCGGACACGTCCTCCGGGAAGAACTTGGCTCTGAACTTAAACTGCAGCGGGTTCTCCTTCTTCACATCCTGCTGGGTCACCTGGAGGGCAGAAACAACACAGTCGCACCCCCCCCCTTAATGTCACAGTGAGGGAATAAAGAACAAGTGGCAAACAGAAAACAAAGAAA
The DNA here is from genome assembly GCA_009823395.1 of Thamnaconus septentrionalis. Classification (NCBI taxonomy): domain Eukaryota; kingdom Metazoa; phylum Chordata; class Actinopteri; order Tetraodontiformes; family Monacanthidae; genus Thamnaconus; species Thamnaconus septentrionalis. Next base: position 27,601,221 of record CM020501.1, read on the forward strand.
AAGGAAGACTGTGGTGCTGAGACACACGGCTGTGTCAGGAGTCTCACTCACTGGCAACAACGCTATGTTGCTATGAAGCCCTTTCGCCAGCAGGTGCCAGCAGAACAAATGCAGTGATGGCAATAAAAAAAATAATGAAACAGAAATGAATGAATTTCTGAGAAACCTTCTTGTTGAGTTTGAGCCAAGTGATGTAGCCTTTACTGTCCACGTACTGCAGGCCAAAGAACCAGACCTCTCGCAGGCCCACAGTCTTCACCACCTGAGAACAACAGCAACATCACAAGGGACAGGAATAGTTTTAATTCAGTTGCTTCACATTATCATCACCATTTTGATGTGACCACTTTCCTATGTTGTTTCCAAAAACTATGTATATATTTTTTTTATATAAAAAAGAGGCAAAAAAAGCAATTGGTTACTGTAGGCCACCTGGTCAAACAGCTGTTTTCCTGTGGTGTTATTCTGAATGGCAAACTCCAGCTCTGCATCCATGGTGGTCACACGAACATTTATCTAGGGGCAGAAGAAAACAATTGCAACGTTATTGCATTTGCTGCATTAACCGAGCAAACAAGCCGTGACGCACTGCAGGTTTCACATTGTGTAAAAACTTTTCCAGCCAGAAGCTGCAAATGTTACCCATAAACATGCCTGTGTAAGCGTATAATTGCTGTGAAATGAAAGTCATTTGGTTTCCCTTCTTCACTGTTTCGAGTCAGAGTTTTCACCGAAACTGCACATCTAAAAACAGAGCAGATTTCAATACATCCAACTAGGACTTTTGACATACATCAATCTTTAAAATGTTTGGAGGGGCTTAAAGAGAAAATAAAAAAAATCAACGGGTTTTGTTCATTTCCTGTCATGCACGCAGGAAGCCGATGAGCTTCTTTACTCGACGGACCTTCCAGGAGGAACACTGGAGCCATTCTGTCCTGACCAGCTGACACAGACCAAAAGCCACAACAGCAAAGCATGTAGTTCAAAGTTCACTGATGGATGAGTTTGGTCCTCACTGCCTTGCCTAGCTGGACGCAACATGTGAGACACCTCGGTTGTTGAGGTGCACAAGACATCAGCCGCGAGGGGCCTTCAAGGCGGAGAACTTCCGAGCCCAAGGCCATTGCAGTCTGCATTCAGGCGCGCGTGCCAAAGAAAGGACCATCCCCACAGTGCGGAGGAGGAGTCCTGTGTGGAGCAGACGGTCAGCTAATCCCGTCTCCCCTGCGGCGAGGACGGGGAAGAAGAGGAGGGCCGGCATACCGAAGCTCTGACACAGCTGATCACAGAGAAGCACCACTGTTGGGCCACCGAGCGTTTGCAAGCCTGTTCTTATCCAGCGGCGCTCCTAAACCTCATGCTGCAAGTGCACAGCGCTCACCTGCACCGTGCACGGTGGAGCACAGAGGAAGGAGTTTTCTGAGGAGGGCCAGACGTCGACCCAGCTCACCGCTTGCGAGGGCCGGCTCAGACGTGCTGCGCCAAAGCCGACGATGTGTTGACGTGTTCGCAATTCAACTTCCGAGTGTGCTTGGTGACGCTGGTATCCCAGGAATTTAATGGGGCGGGCGTCCGACCCCAGCCGCCTCACAGCAAGAAGGTCGTGAGTTCAATTCTGGGCCTTCTCTGCGTGGAGTTTGCATGTTCTGCTGGGTTCCCTCCAGGTTCTCCAGCTTCCTCCCACACTCCAAAAACATGCATGTGAGGTGAATGGGGAACTCTAAATTGTCCCTAGGTGTGTGTGTGTGTGTGTATGGTTGTTTGTCTCTAGTGGCCCTGCGATGAACTGGCCACTTGTCCAGGGTGTCACTCTGCCTTCACTCTATGACAGCTGGGAGAGGCTCCAGCAGACCCCTGTGACCCTGAGCTCAGGAAGAAGCAGGTATGGAAAATGGATGGATGGATGGATGGATGGATGGATGGATGGATGGATGGATGGATGGATGGATGGATGGATGGATGAATGAATGGATGGATGGATGGATGGATGGATGGATGGATGAATGGATGAATGAATGAATGAATGAATGAATGGATGAATGAATGAATGAATGAATGAATGAATGGATGGATGGATGGATGGATGGATGGATGGATGGATGGTATCCCTCCCACAAATCACTAGCAAAAGACAGTTTTTGTCCAATAAAAGCGATAGTTCTAACATTTTGTACAATTTGCAGGTGTTTCCATTGAATGGTGCGGGCGCCATAACGCGCCATTTTCACTTGAAGTGAACTGGTCACGTGACCCCGTACGTTACGTCCGCTGACGTGTAAATGCAACAAAAGCGTTTCCATGACACTTTTGCGATATTCCTCTCTATGGATACATCTGGAACAGCACCTCATGAGTGCATCAAAACCTTTTAGCCATATATGAGAGGTTTTTCCAAGTTCAGGTGTTTCCATGACCAGGTTTTTAATCGCGATATTTAGGTTTTCCGCAATTCCATGGGTCATGGAAACGCAGCTGCAAGATGACAGGGGAACGTGAGATGCGATGTTGCTTGAGCCTGAAACAGGCTCAACAAGCAGCCACACAACTGAGGCAAACCCCGGGAAAGGGTTCACTTGCATTCTTCTACGTGTTCTTCCTTTGCGTTTGAGCTGCGAGTCCAAATCCCTCCTCTCCATTCCAGCTTCAGAGGCGCGACCTCACTCAGACAGGCAGCTTGTTAACTGTGCAGCTGTTTAGTTACTGTAAGCTGTTAAGAGGAGCTTTGTGGAGGGTGAGGCCTCTGACACACGCACACGCACGCAGCAACACACACTACAATCGGTAGGAGCTGCTAATCGGGCCCCGCCGGGCTCTGAGCAGCTGTCTGTCCCTCTGATTAACCCTCCCATAGGGTAAGGAACGCTGGGGGGTGGCAAAAAAAATATGAACCAGCGACGAAGGGAGGGAGACACATCGAGTACAAACAGCAACGCTGTAAGGAACACGAGGTGAATGTGAAGGAAGGCGTCCACTGTCAAGGAGGAGGAAAATACAACTGGCGCCAGTCCAGACCGGATATTAAGTTTCCAGGGATCTGCGAGAGATAATAATAAAGAGGAAAGAGAGGCCCACACCTAAAACACTTGGCTTTGGGCTGAAGTGAGGGGTCAGATAAGACAAGCAAATGTGGTTTCACAGGTTAATCTCCCACCTTTCCACCACGGCTACCGTGAAGCCTTCAAAAACAAAAGCACAGCAAAGCTGCTTCTTGCCACCAAGCAAAAATATTTAGGATTTTCTCTTGCAACATTAGTCATTGTTTTTTATATCATTCATATGATTTAAATTCTCAGCCCTTTAATGAAAATCCCTTCTGCTTTACTCCCGTTAACCAGAAAGACAGGATGTTGACACAGCTAGGCCCCCTCTCCAGCAAACAGGAAAGCAGCCACGGGCTAGGAAGCATGTCAGGGTCCTTCCTGTCGGGTGCCATCACCTCGCAGCCCAAGGCTGGAGGAATCGCTCCGCAGAGATGGCGTGAGCCTGACGCCCAAGGCTGGGAAACAACGCTTATCACAGACTTTGAATTGGACCTTGATTCGCTTCAGACCCAAGAAAGTTTCCACTGTGTCAATATTAAATATTCCACACCGCGTTATCGAAGCTCATAGTCGCGCCACTGCTGTTCAGGCCGCACGGAAATCACACATTAGCTTTAAGAGCATCCATCCAGCCTTTATCTAGCGCTGCTTATCCTGCACCAAGGGTCACCAGGGGACTGGAGCCAGAGCCAGCTGTCAATGACTGTTTTTGCGCCAAATGGCACGAGCCCAGTTGCTACACACACTTGCACCAACACTTCTTGGCTGAACAATTTAACACTGTAAAGTGACAATTATCTTATCCAAAAAAAAGGAATGTTTCCATGGTTTTTCTTCCTCTGATTGGAGTGCATCGCACTAGAGACGCTAAACTAATGCAAGAGAGCCATTTTTCCCTAAAAGTTTAGCTCCGGTATTAATGACTATGCAATAGTTTGCAACATAGTTTTATACTATGAAAATATCTGTATTTTTAAAATGTGACAAACAGAAAAACATGGGCCAAAAAGCAGCGTGAGAGCAGTAAAGGGCATGGAGTGGCTGCATCAAATTGGTTTCGTTTCACCCATTATTTGCATCCCAGAACTCTGGCATTCTCTCAACCCACTCGGCAACAATGGCAGCAGTGTTGCAGTTGCAAGCCCTGTGGGCCGAGCCCTTTACTATGCCCTCAGGGTGTTGTTCATTTGGAAAATAACAAGTCTGAGGAGTGCTATGGGGAAGAAAGCATCACTTCTTTACAACAGAGTCTTTAACGGTCGTACAGAGAGCGCAGCAGGCAACAACTGAGGGGTATATTTCTGAAGTGATATTTCTCAGCGTACATGCCTCAGAGCTGCCTTTCAGTACACTACCCTTGAACTCAGTGCGGTGAAAGCTGCTGACATACACATGCAAACTTTTAAAGACATCCTTTTAGGTTCTTACCGGTTTTGGCATCTTGGCTTCTCCTCCTGATGACCGAGAGCTGAGAGGATAAATCCGTCACACAGGACGACAGCAGCACCTGCGTGGCAAGACCTGAAAGTAAAACAGAGAATTTTTCTGTCAGTCTTCTGAGTCTCTCAACTCAATCTCACCAGCAACAAACCAGCATGTCTGTCAAGTGTCGTCTGAGAGAGGTGATTTGAGGGCAAGTGGACTTTGCTCTTGGTTATTTAAAGATGTTTTGCCAAAACATCTTCAAAATTTAAAAAAAATACATATATTATGATTTGCCTTCAACTCAACTCTCCAAGACTAAAAAAAAACTCAATAGTATTCAGTTACAAGAAGAAGCTGCAAAAGTGGATCATTTAAGTCTGTGAAAGGCAATATATTATCTATAGGTCCAACTACTGCTCACTGAACCACTATACATCTGTGAAAAAGGCTGAACCCCACAATGTTTTAGTGTTGAATTCATTTTTCAGGCCAGAATGAAAGAAACAGAGTTATAGACTACTAGATAAACCCTTTGGTTGAGTCCAAAACCAGTCCTGCAGAAATCTCTATATACAACTTCATGTCTAGGAACTGTTCTCAACAAAAACTTATGCTGGGTAACGACAAAACTGACCGCGCGTCAAGGCGCACCCCAACTAACCACACCTGGATGGACATTGCCGCGAACGTGCAACCACTTAAACCGAGATGCGCATGATCGGACCACGTCGCGCGGTTCTGTGAACAACATGGAAGTCTTTCATCTCAGAAGCACCCTCTCCAAATGTACGCGTTATGTACACATTCGAGAAAACAGCATCAAATCGCCCCCATGTTCCCTTTATTCAGAAAAAATAAAAAATAAAAGTGGCATCACACCTGTATATGAAAAGATGGAGCAAAGCGGTGGCTCGTCCTAAGAGAAAGAAAAACGTCACAAATTGAGGGTGGCGTAGCGGAGGACGAGTCTTAGAACAGCGGTTGAATTCCTCGAGGATAGGCTCCCTTGTAACTTGTAGCTACACGGTCGTCATTGGTTTTCGTTCTATCGTTGGCCAAACACAAGTTGACCAAATGATGGGCGACCGTTATACTTCTGCTATGTTGTTAGCCAACGCGGCGTGACGTAACAGCGAAGACACGTTTTGTTTTTGGTTGCGTTTTCGCCCCCACGCTACAAAACGAGGGATGAGAAATTAAACGGCGCGTTCCGTCGAAGCGGTCATCACGACATATTTAGAATGTGACACGTTCAAAGGCTGACATTTGCAGACGACCCAACGAGCTAACAGTGCCAACTAGCCTCTCCCTCGCTCCTGCCTGGAAAGTTTCAGCAACCCCCGACCGCCCCCCCGAAAAGCAAGCGCCGAATCCTGAACGGTGACACTACGCTTGCCAACTCCGAATAGAGCCATCATCCTAACGTGTGCTTAACGGTCGGCGTGACCGCGCCAAAACAGGTCGCCGGGTAGGTTTAGGGTCTCCACCGAGGCGGAATTTGTCATTTCTATCGTGTCGTATACAGGAGGGAATTTGGGCGAGCACGCCAAACTTGAAGAGGTGCCGTATTTTGGGGTGGGGAGAGGCAAACTCACCCGAACGAAGGCAGAGAAGTGCTCGTATATGGTGGAATGGACGAGAGAACGCCTCGTTGTCTTCCAAATGTCACCCACATCCACTGGGAGGATTCGTCCGTCGGGCCACCCCTTCCTTTATGTCTTCGAGCTCCTGTCGAGACAAATTCCCGCAGACATGGGCGAAAGAGACGATGAAGTCTTAAACTGCCGTAAGGCGATTTGGGGGTGGGCTGCGTCGGGCTCGCCGGAATGAGACACTTCGTTTTCCGGTTCCATCTTCATAAAAATAAAAGCACTTTAAAGTGACGTGGGAGATGAGGAGGAAATAATTGAATAAAGTGCTCGGCAATCCAAAATATGTTTATGTGTCTCTGTTTGCCTCGCAAAACCATCTTTTCTACTAGGTGTTGGTGGAGTCAGGTTAATTTTTTTTCATAGTAATTTATCTTCGTATTCCGACTGAAATGGATGCGGCTTTTCAACCTAGTACATACGCTTCAATGTCCCCGAACTCACGTTTTACTTTTTTGCATTTACAATAAGAGACAGCGAGCCCCAAATTCAAAGCAGAACTCAGAGCCAGCGTCGGCAGCTATCAATTCACCGAAATGAGAAAACGACATTGCTTTCCAAATAGGTCTAAAAACGAGGGTTGTTTAAAGCTACGAAACACATCACAATCCTTATACATCTCAAAAGAGTGGCGACTCTCCCCTCCGTTGCGCACCGGGTCGGTGGCCCTCAATTACACCAACGTGCCTTGGCACAACTCCAACATTTGCTTTTCGCCCTGTTTGTTGGGTGGTCACTTTTTAGCATTTGATATTAACTTCTCCTGCTGTGCGGCGGTCAACGTGTGGTGGTAAAAGCTGGAAGGCTTTTTCGGTGCGTGTCGCTGCGTTCGACAAGCGGGACATTTAAAAATGGCGGTTTTGATTACCGTGAAGTACTCGCTCGCATGTTTCGTCAAACCCTAGCCCAATCGCTGCCCTGCTCTCTGTTGACGTCACATTTTAACGTCTACTCTGCTCGCTTTGAACGCCAGCCGAGTAGGTACCCGTTAGCATCTAGTTAAAGGCTCGCCGAGTAGGGACTCGTGGAAAAGTGAAAAACGCCTGAAAAAAGTTCATGTGACTGTTTAGAATTCTTAAAAGCATATCTCATTCCTGGTGTGTAGCCTCGTTGGCGCAGTAGGCAGCGCGTCAGTCTCATAATCTGAAGGTCGTGAGTTCGAGCCTCACACGGGGCATGATTTTTTTTTTTTGTTTCGTTTTTTTCGTTGACGTCACCAACTGTACAACTGAAAACGTCTTCAAAAGAACTGAGGTCGCGACAAAATGACTGACAGACAAAACCATTAACTAACTTATGGGGGGGGTGCGAAAAAAGAATTTTACTCCCCGTCGGGGAATTGAACCCCGGTCTCCCGCGTGACAGGCGGGGATACTCACCACTATACTAACGAGGAGTTGATACAATAGATCGCCATTGCGGACTATTAATACAATAATAAATACGGGGATGGTCTCCCACAGATGACACAGGTGGTGACGACGAGGTTTCTGTGGGGAAACAGGACTACTTCAATAAATTCTACGGGTACCTGGTGTGTTACACGGGTTATATGCGTGAACGCCACGTGCGTACAAGCCTCGTTGGCGCAGTAGGCAGCGCGTCAGTCTCATAATCTGAAGGTCGTGAGTTCGAGCCTCACACGGGGCATGCGTTTTGTTCTGTTCGGATTTGTGAAAAGTGGACTTGCCTTGACAATTATCCGTCTTTTGCTGACCACAGGGACACGGCCGCTCGGCGTGACGTTAGATATGTGCGAGCAGCGTGTTAGTTGCAGGTTGTTCTAGTCTGACAATCTTCCATTTGCTGTGAGCATTGGTGGTTCAGTGGTAGAATTCTCGCCTGCCACGCGGGAGGCCCGGGTTCGATTCCCGGCCAATGCAGCAAGCTTTTTGAATTACGAAAAAGAAAATACAAGTTGCAACTAATTTCATAATCAACAAATCAATAGTTTTGTTGAGTCCTTTTCTTATAGTAGTTTATAAACGTTGTGATCTTATGCTGAGTTGTAACTCGGAAACTATGTCAGGTCCTCCGTCATTCTCATCAAAACCCTTAGGTCAACTTCAACCACTAAAAATCGTATAGATATCTTTTCATACGGGTCTTTTGGTCAAATGAAAAGCAGCCGTGCAATTAACTAGTTACTTTCATATTAAATCTGTCAACATGTGCACAAAGATAAAATATATCAGTTACAAAAAAAATTGAAATAAAACTTTAATTTCTCAAAGAACAAATATGTAAAACAAAGAAACAGCAGTCAACGCCATTAACTGGCAGATCACAATATACTGTATAATGAAAACACCAATAAGTTACTGTTAATTTCCAAACGGAAAGAAGTATTTGACCTTGATGAGGTTCCAGCAAATGACAACGTCTGTGACTTTACCATCATAAGACCGGTTTAAAAAGTCCCAGTAATAAAGCTGTAGATGAGTTCTTGAAGCTCAGGGCAACATTTGCTCTGCGTGACCATCAGGAAGTGGCCTCAAATCCAGGTGCATGTTTCCCTGCAGGACACAACAAAAACTTTCATCAACATGTAATGTTGTAGAATACTCTTTAAAATGCAGAGTCCCGGTGCAACAATGCAACATTTTACAAAATGGAGTCATCTGCTCAGCATAAGGTGTGTAATCCACATAAAGAAATTGCAGAGGAAGAAATACAAGGTTTCATTAAACAAAACGTTGGAGGGGAATTAATTTTGCAGGTAAAAATGGAAATTCTGTCGCACAACAACATAGCAAATTATTAAGCAGAGCCCCATCAACAATTCAGTACCTGCCGCTGTGCTCTCAGTCCTCCTTCGAGTTGTCAATGAGGTTTCTGGGTCTCCTGGGCCAGCCTCCTCCTCTCGGCCTGCTGCTTCTTCAGAGCCGCCTCGGCCTTCTTGCCCTGGTAGATCTTCACCCCTGCGAACAGCAAGCAAAGCAGGAGCGTCTTCAGGGCCAGGATGTACAACAGTACAGGAATGTTATCCAGAGCCTGCAGAGACACAGAGAGAAGGATTATGTTGGAGGAGGCATTGACAGGATACACCAGGGGATGACTTTCGGGGAGACGACAGAAGAGTCTGGAAGAGACGGGACTCCTGGAGAAGTTAGTTCCCCTCCCCTCTCAGCCTGTGGAGCTCAGTTCGCAGCTGTCAGAGGAGTTAAAGGGGGGACAGGCCGCGTGTGTGAGAGAGAGAAACAGCTGACATCCAAGTGCATTATGGGAGAGGGGAGCTGAATACACATGTCCAATCTTTCCAAATACAACTAACAGTTCAATTAACAACAATATAACACTATTCCCAAGGTATTAAACATTACGTTACAAATCACAAACCACATTTAGCCCATATGTCTACGTAATTCTAATGTTTTAAAGTTTGGCTTCTATATTTAACCACAGCCACAATGTCGCAAAACTAAAACGCCCTTAAGTGCTACACTAAGTGAAGAGAACGGCGAAAATGAACAATTATGTCTTGACCGGGTCAAGTACACACGTATAAGATGTAACGTTAAAAATAACGCTACATATAAACGTTGTCAACATGCCAGTCATGCATACCATGCTAACGAAAAGTGAATCATGATGAAATACATTCATTCATTCTCCAAATCTAGCAATAACAAAGAAGCAAACTGGGAGCTACGTACCTTCCAGTTAATCATTTTAGTGGCCGAGAGATTAAGGCTTTACTTTAGTCTTGAAGTTTTCTGCTGGCTGCAACGACCAAAGAGCGATAAAAGCGCCTCAGCTAGGGGTAGGGACTTCCTGTAACCAGCCAATAGGAATGCATCTTGCTCCTCAGCTAGCAGAGTGAGCGGTGACATACTTCCGGTTGGCAAAATACAGATTTTTGTCGATTGGATTTTTAGGTATACATTATTATACATCCAGTTGTCAAGCATACAGTTTTCAACGCTCCAAATACACAGTTTGGTAAAATAATAATTATGTTCATGGATACGACGCTATTTTTTTTCCAAGAGACTTCTACACAACGTCGACAGGGATATTGTCATTTAAATCTAACAACGATTTTAGCTGCTGCTGGAGCCTTACTACTGCGAGCACTACATAAGGCTAATAAATTTAACACTAATCAACAGTGCCGTGGCGTGGATGTTTATCCAAATTACAGTGTTTTGCTAGTCTCTAGCATGTAGTCACGGTGGCCGAGAGGTTAAGGCGTTGGACTCGAAATCCAATGGGGTTTCCCCGCACAGGTTCGAATCCTGTTCGTGACGAAATTTCTTTTTCCTTTCTCCCATGGAGTAAATAATACACAATTATTTTTATTCATCCTTACATGATTTGAAGACATATGTGACGCTATTTTTTTTACTACCGAACTTCCGAACATATCCTAACATTTTCCTAACATGACCGAACAGGTCTTAACCAGGTCCTAGCCAGGTCCTATCATATCCCTAGCAAGATCAGAAGGGTTTCAAGCGAGGTCCGAACAGTCCTAACAATGTCACGTGATATAGGAGGGGGCGGGGTGAATTCTTTAGAAAGTCCGACATTTTTCTCACTGCATAACTGCCGCACGCCAAACAACCCGAATAAAGGTTGGTAAATTTGTTTGATACTCACAAAAAGCAACGCCTTGTATAAGGCGAATGTTAAACCGTGTGACAAAACAGTATGCGATTTAATTTAAATAACATTGTTTGTTGTTGTTATTATTATTTTTATTATTATTATTTATCAATAATAATAATATATGCATCTTGCTTATTATTATTATGACTTTATTTTTATAGTACATTTTACTATTTTTAATATACATTGACAATGTCTGTCTGTTTTCTCTTCCTGTGTGGTGAAATGTTACAACGTAACAATAAAATGTTATAATTTTATTTGAGTCAAGAGTGTCATTCATTGAATGAACTAGAGACAGAATTACTTGCAGAATCATTTTTACATTTATTCACTAAGCCCAACACTCTTTGTCTCAACCAAAGATTTTTGAAAGGTAATTTCCTTGCTCAATTTGGAATTTGTTTTATTCGCTTGTGCTACACAGATGTAGAATAGAATAGAATTATTTTATTGATCGCCACGGGGAAATTCAATCGTCTATCAGCTCATCTCCCATTTGGAAAATAATTAAAGAGTCTGATGGCTGTGGGTATAAAAGATCTTCTTTATCTTTCCATCCTGCACCGAAGAGAGAGGAGCCGTCCACCACCACTGGTTCTTGGATCCGTCAAGGTGTTATAAAATGGATGATCCCTGTTGTTCAGGATGGACTCCACCGTCCTCATTGTGTATCTCTCCACCACCTCCCCCATAGAGTCCATCTTTACTGCAATGACAGAGCCAGCCTTCTTGACAGACTCATCCAGCCTCATTGCCTGCTTTTTTATTTAACTTCCTCCCCAGCAGACTGCAGCATAAAATAAAGCGCTCGCAACCACAGACTTATAATTCATCTGCATCTAATTACAGATGTTTAGAGATCTGAGCAGGAAAAACAGGCAGCTCTGCCCTTTTTTGTAGAGTGCATCTGTGTTAACAGACCAGTCCAACTTGTTATCAAGGTGAACGTCGATATTTATAGGTTGTCACCACCTCCATGTCCACTCCACAAGTGTTCACTCGCTGAAGAGAGGTCTTGGACCCACGAAAATCCATGATCATTTCCTTTGCCTTTGAGGTGTTTGGTATGAGGCAGTTTTTGTGACTCCAGTCACTGGAGGTTTTTATCCACTCCCTATATTCAAATTCCTGTCCATTCATGATCCATGCCACAATAGCAGTGTCATCTGAGTATTTCTGGATGTGGCAGGACTCGTAGTTGTATTTAAACTAAAAGGTTTAAGTACAGCAGACTTTAAATACATGATGGGAGCGTTTTTTTACATTTACACTAATACACCGTTAAGCACTGATGCTGCCACCTATGGTAGGTTTTGGTAATGTCCAAAGCGCTGGGGTAGACTGGGATGTTGCCACAGAATAGTTTTGAATCCCACAAGAGACATGAAAATGAAAGTGATGATAAACCTTGCAATGAGTGCAGAAGTGTGAGAATGTTGAGAAGATAAGAGAGTAGAAGAAAATATTTTCTTCCTTTCCTAGCCTCCCGAGCAGTTTCTTTTGCGTTCGAGAGGTCAAGGCGTTGGACTCGAAAACCAGTGAGGTTTCCCCGCACAGGTTCGAATTCTGTTCGTGACAAAATTTCTTTTTCCTTCCTGCCGTGGAGTAGATAACACCAGAGTATTTTTTATTATCTAAAATAAAATAATTATTTTAGATATTTGACGCAATTTTTTTTCAACTAAAGGAATCATGGCTAATAAGGGCTGTGTGATGAGACTAGTAAACGCCTGCTATTCATTCTATTTTGAGGGGCTCTTGCACCATCTCTCGGATTTTGCGTTGTCATCTTTATTGTAATCATATTAAATAATAAAAAAAAAATCACAAACAAGGCCATTATTACTGAAATTGAATCATGCTTGGATACTTGGATAGAGGTGTAATCTCTGGTTCATCAAGACAGATATACAACATCACCAGAACCCTTTAACACTGATAACGGTGTTTTTGGATTAAAGCAAAAATAATTAATTAAAAAAAAAGAAGTCAGTGTGTAGAACTACATTTCCACCACAGTGACTAAATAAATCTATGACTCCTAAACAGAGCAAGTAACTATTTTCTGCCATATGGAACTTCCCACTGGTGCACATGACTGCACATGACACTTGTGAGGCCATTTACGCAACAGAGTCAGAACACATAAAAACATCCGTTTAAACAAAGACTAAAGAAGTACCAAGTGGATTTTTCAGTGGAATGTATTGAAAACAATGAGACATGCATTTAGTCCTTTTCTATATACACTTACATCAACTGAGTGACTCAAGTGCTCCAACCTACCAACCTGGAAAAGGACAAGGTGTCCTGATGTGGAATCATCAAGTGTCAGTTACTGTACGATACCTGTGAGCAGCGTGGACATGTATTTTTTTTTATCAGTCTGTTGCAAGGTGGTTTCTGGCTACAGGCAGTCGCACACCAGACGTATTTTCTCGGTGCAACTGATTTGCACATCATCAGAATTTTATTCCCTCGCCAGTAAAGAACCTCCACCAGTCAGCCGCAGCCGTGCAAAGCTTTCCTGTGTTTTGTGCGTCCCAGTACATCAAGATGTGAGAGTTGCACTGAATGTCTCCGGCCTGCTGCTTGTTGGTCTTGCACACAAGCCTCTATTTTTCTTTATTTGGCCTGACTGACATCCACTTCGGGAGCGGAGGTGTCCTAAATTATTGATGTTCTGTACCATTTAGTGCCATCTTACTGTTTTGTTGTAGGCAGAGCACAAGAAAAGCTTGTGTGCCTTGTCTAAAGCATTCTTCAGACCAGAAGTAGCATGCTGCTGTAAATAACTTCCTCTGGTTACCGTCAGACCAACTCGAGCTCTCACACCTGGTCGCGGTTCTTGGAAAATAGAACCAGCAGAGTGGAAGACTCCCTGCGGTGTTCTCTTCTTCTTTGCTCGTCAGGGCTCATCATTTACCTTCTTCCGCTCTCGGAAAAGGCTTTTTCTTTTTTCTCAAGCCGTTCTTCTCCCTTGGCATAAGCACGGCAGTTGCTCAGTATCGCCCCCTGGGGGTAGTCCTGGACATGGTGAGAGGTAGGGTCACCGAGGAGAGGGAGGAGACTTCCCAGTAGAGCGAGCGAGACAGAAAGAGCTGGTAGAGGGTCACCATGGAGATGGACTGGCAGAGGATCACGCCGATGGTCACGACCTGCGCACACAGACAGCAAGGTGAGCGGCTACGTTGAACTCTGATTGACACTCAGACTGGCGTTGAATCATTAACCTTCTCTTTCTGGTGCTCGTTGAAGACGGCCGACATCAGGAAGAGGACGGGGTGGCAGAGGAACCACAGGAAGCAGCCCTGCAGAACAGACAGACCACGTGACCACCAGCAGTTCTGAGCCCTTTCTTTAAAAAAAATGTGCAAGGGAACGCTTTACTTTGGCAAAGCAGAGGTAGAAGTCTCTCTTCAGGGTGCTCCTCTCGGTGGAGATGATCTGGTAGAGGACGGAGGCCAGCAGGAGGGTGAGCAACACTCGGAGCGCCATGAGGAGGAGCCCTGCCAGGCTCTGCTGGGCGTGGTAGCTGTGGTGCCCACCCTCAGATTCAGAAAACTGCTCCCACAACAGCAGCACGCCCTGGAAGCAGCGCGCCGTCGCAGTGTTACTGACAACTTTGACCACTCGGCCTCGTGAGCAAAAAGCGCAGAGGTGTGCAAATGAGAAGCGGCCTACCTGAGTGACCACGCCCCCCACGGCCACTGCCGTGGACGCCGGCGACTGCTCCCACTGCAGGGGCCTGGACTGAGGCTTCCTGTTGCGGCTCAGCGTCCATCCCATGCACAGGCTCAGCAGCATGTAGAGCATCGACACCTGGGACACCATGTCCCAGACTGCACACAGGGAAACAGGGAGCGGTTATCGTCTCTCGCCTCGTCGACCCAAACGTGAGACCAGAAGACAGACTAGCTGCGTTTCCATGACAGTCATGGACATCACAAAATAAAAGCGATATTTCTAAAGTTTCGACAAAGTACAATGGCGAATTACAGGTGTTTTCAATTGAATGGTGTGAAGTGCATGAGCCGTGATTGCGTTTGCGTTTGTTTGTTGTCAAGAATGGTTGTTCTATTTTTCTCTTTGATTACTTGTAAAAACTATTCTGTCCCCTCCTCCATCCAATCATAATGCGCCATTTTCACTTGAAGTGAACTGGTCACGTGACCTCGTACGTCACGTCCGCTGATGCGTAAATGCGAAAAAAGCATTTCCAAGACACTTTTGCGATAAACCTCTATATTGATATGTCTGAAAAACCACCTCATGAGAGCGTCAAAACCTTTTAGCCATATTTGAGAGGTTTTTCCATTACCAATTTTTTATTGCGATATTTAGGTTTCGTTCAATTCTACGGGTCACGGAAACGCAGCTACTGAGAGGCAAACGCACACTCTGCCAGGCTGCCCATCAGCGGGATGCCGACACCATCCCTGGAATACCTGCAACAGAGCAAACCAGATCCCGTCACATTTGCACCGCCAGACAAATAACATCCTGTCTTGAATGTATGAGCAACTGTGTGTGGAGCCGACCTGGC
The DNA here is from genome assembly GCA_009823395.1 of Thamnaconus septentrionalis. Classification (NCBI taxonomy): domain Eukaryota; kingdom Metazoa; phylum Chordata; class Actinopteri; order Tetraodontiformes; family Monacanthidae; genus Thamnaconus; species Thamnaconus septentrionalis. The sequence goes on from CM020501.1 coordinate 27,616,499, forward strand.
CAGGTGGATGTAGTTGCAGAGAGCGGAGAAGCCCTGCAGCGCCAGGGCCGTGGAGAGCACTCTGAGGACGGTGTGCATGGGCCCCCCTTTCTTCAGGGCTTGGTACAGAGGCTGGGCATAGATGCAGCAAGCAATGAAGTAGGCCAGCAGCAAGAGGAAGTAGAAGGTCTGGAGACCTGAGGGTGGCGGAGTGAGGAGGAGAGAAGGTATTTAGGCTGCAACTAACGATTATTTTAGTTGTTATTTTTTTGATTAGTCGATCAGTCACGATTATCTTCTTTATTTTCACGACCTATTTTAGACTTCTGTTAAACCTAACTTGCTTAAATCTTCACACCTGTGTTATAATGTTACTCTTACAGCATATGTTTTTAAACAAATGTATCAAAATAATGACACACAAAGCATTTACCTGTGACACAGTTGTGAACATAACATAAAATGTCATAGGTATATTAATTCACGATTTAAAGGTTATATGCACTGTTATCACAGTTAAATAGCTTAAAAAGATTTCTTAAAACTTAAATATCAAATGAATACGCCCTAAAAGACACAGTTGATAAGTGATAAGTGAAAGAGTGTTACAATTCAGTAGAAACGCTAGTATTGACAGGGGCTGTAATTCACTATTACTATTACTGCCGTAAAGTACACGTTTATCTAAGTGAACTATCGTTCACTAAGCAAGCGAGTCGAGTGCGTCGACTAATCGTTGCAGCCCTAGAAGATATGTCATCCAACAGGACGCAAGCGGGCGACAATCATAAAGCAAACACAGAACTATTCGTTTTGATGTTGATGATGGATTTTTTTCCTCCGACCTGCCTCCTCGGCGCTGAAGTGCTCTAGAGGATTCCCGGCCGAGTCCGCGTTCAGCAGCAAGACGGTGAAGGCCAGATCGGCGTGAGCTGGAATGACCGCTCCATCCTGGAGATGGGGTCAGGAGGGGGCGGAAAGGCATGAGAAACAAAACAGATCAATGTGCAGTGCAACGTCCGTGAGGTGAGATGCGGGACGAGATCTCCCAAGGTCACCTGACAGGTGTATCTGTCGGCGTACAGGGCCTTCCAGGCTGTGGGCGACGTCTGGTGAGGGATTGTCTGGTTGTGCTCTTCCTGTTTGAGAGAGACTGGCGGAAACAACAGCGTCAAAAATGTCAGCTTTCAATGAGACAGTAAAGTCCAGACACACACACACACAATGAAACAGTACTAAAATGTTCCACCAGGCCCCCCCGCTTGTCCTTACTGGTTAACTGAGCTTTGGAGAGCCTCTCGGAGCAGCTGAGGTTGTCCAGGTCCAAGTCCATATCCGGATAGAGCAGCAGCCTGGACTCCTTCTCCGTGGCCAGGGCCGAGTTGTCCAGCCGGCACACCAACAGACCGCTGTCCCCTGCATGACATCGATGGGACACAGAGGGGAGGTGAGGGCAACAGCTAGTCCAGGCAGGGGTGGGCAAACTTTTTGACTGGTGGGGACACAATGGGTTTTAAAAATTGACACGAGGGGCCAGCGCAGCAGCAGATGGATGGAATGTTTTGGTGAGCCACCTCATAGCAGGAAAAAATATATCAATGGAAAATTAACAAAAGTGTTACAACAAAACATGTCTGAAGCCCCACGGTGTTCAGCTCTTTATTTAAAAGACTCTTAAAACACTGAAAATCGATGAAATACAGCTATATTATGACTTACTGACTATTTATATAATCTATCTATATAATTTCTTCAAATTCGGCGGGCCGGATTAAAAAGCTTAACGGGCCGCACAGGGCCCCCGGGCCGTAGTTTGCCCATGCCTGGCTACATGAACATGGGTCCAACTTGTGGTCGACTCCCGTTGGAAAAGTAAAGATAACATGGCGAAAATAGGAACCAGTCTGTGGAAATACAATGCGCCCTGTGACCATAACAGTGGACTAAATTGACGCTATCAGGTGTGTGTGTGTGTGTGTGTGTGTGTGCATGACCGTTACACTCATACAGTATCATATAGTTTGATTATGACAACAAGCAGATACAATTCCATTTTAGGCAAAAGCGAGAAGCGAACACGGGCTTAATCCCATCAGCGCTGAGATGATGACACGTTAGCGGCGGCGTTACCTTGGTACATGAACGTGGTGATAAACTGGCCGCTGTGCTGCCTCGCCAGATCGCTCTTGAAAAGTCCCGTCACCGTTTTCCCGAGAACCTCCGCGCCGAGCAGCGCAGCGGCCAGCAGCGCGGCGAACGTGCGGGACATCGTCGCCGTGTGCATGTCAACGTTTTCGGGCGGACGAAGGGAGACGCAGGACGCAAGAGAGATGAATTCAATTACCCGGACGATGAGGAGGGCAAGGCAGGCGGAGAAGGCGAATCCTTGGGCGCGTCAAGGCGGCGGAAAAGCTAGAGCGGAAGTTGATGCGTGGCAGTCCGAAAATAAGACTCACTGAGCTCGGAGGATTCTGTTGTACTATCGTACTATCGTATAATTTGGACATTGATCAAAGTCTAGTAAATGTTGTTCCGTTTCTTTTAAATACACAGCAAATCTGGAGCTATCACGACAGGGTGAGTTTGTTTTCCCCCAGAAAACGTTTAGAGAAAAACATTTGACTTTAAAAAGAAACCCGGATGTTATATTTTGTTACCGCGAACTTGACGCCTGCTTGCTTCCCCTGTGGGCAGTGCCGGTGGTGTGATTGATTTGAGACTCATCCAATCAGACAGGCGACCGTTCACCTGCCAAACGCACCGACGAATGAGAGCCGAGAAGGCGCTCCACACGCGACAAACGGCTCTGCCTACCTTCAACGTGTCAACACTGCCGTAAAACAACAGGGGACTGTCGCGCCTTGGGTAACGTCACTGTGTTGCAGGAAGCACAAGGGATACATATAGATTATTTTTTTAAATTTTATTTTAGAGGGCTTTGATTTGGAAAATAGAAAATATGTTATATTCACACCGTAGACTGTCGCTACCATTTCCGCCACCTCGTCTCGTTTGGTCTTCCTTTGAGTTTGCACTACGCATCGCTTCAAATACGGACGTGGTTTGGCACAGTTTCCGGCTCTGTCGCAAGAACAAGAAACGCCTTCTCCCAGGAAACGGAACAGATTGCCCTGGCTCTCAGTTAACTCGAAAAGGTAGTCACCCGTTAGTCGGCACCGCTCAACTCGATGAAAAAGGGATAAAATAATAATAATAATAACAAAAACAATTAATAAAAACTGAGATGTCGTCACTCAACGTTTTGGTTGGGGTGTAATCGTAGCTGGGGGGCGAAGAAGATGGAATTCAACAGGACAGTTCTGGTGACCGGCGGCTCCGGATTCATGTGAGTTTACTGAAAGGGAAAATAACATCAGCTAAATACAAAATAAACGCGTGTCGTTGTTAAGCCATAACTCGACTTGACACGTCAGCCGTTTGGTCCAGTGGAACCACGACACTTGACCTCTGTTTAGCGACACATTTGCGAGACCTACGTGTGTGGCAATCTTAACAACTTAGAAATAAATAATGAAAGACAGCCAACGTTGTTTTGACACACACAAAAAAAAGCAAGTAATGTCCCATTAAAGTAGACATAAGGTATGTGACACTGTTAATTAAAACAACAAAGAACTTATATCTGCGCGATCATTCTATTGTGATGACAGTAACATGTTACGCAACGCGTGGTAAGCGTAACCCATGACCTAGACTTGGATGACTTAATTGAATCAATGTGTGCCAAATGCCGTTACTGGTGGTCATTGACCTCCTCTGCCACCCTCCCCCCCAAAATAAATAAATAAATTAAAACAAAACAAACCATAAATAAGTAAACAAACAAACATATAAATAAGACTGCTGCTCTGCTGCAAGATGTTTGGGTGGGTTTGCCAGACAGTCTGACTCTCAGGGCCTCAAGTTCTGCACTTGCTCCCCCACAGCGGCTCCCACCTTGTGTGCACACTGGTCTCAAGACATCCTGACTGGAAAATCATTAATTTGGATATCGTAAGTTTCCACTCGATCGTGCACAGGGGAACGGATTGCGGGCGTGAACGTGACCATAAGCCGTTTGTCACTGTCTGATCCCTCCCAGCTGGATTACTGCTGCAGCCCCCGGAGCCTCGAGAGCGTCGAGGACCAAGCCAACTACACCTTCATCAAAGTAAGAGAGCTTGAATTGTCATCTTTTGAGCGTCGGCTTTCCCCGCCACCATCAAGTTTACCATTGAAAGCATCTCTCGACAGGGAGACGTGTGCAACCGGAAGCTGGTAAACCACATCTTCAGCACGGAAAACGTTGACGTGGTCTTTCACCTGGCGGCCAAAACGCACGTCGGTGAGCAACTTTGCAGCTTCCGGCTGTCTTGACTCGGTTTCAAGTTCAAAAGTTCAAAAGTCTTCATCCCTCCACCCCGCTCAGAGTTGTCGTTCGAGTCCCCGGCTGCCTTCCAGCGCGTCAACGTGGACGGCACCGCCGTCCTGCTGCAGGCCGCCCACCAGGCCCGGCACCGGCCACAACGATTCGTCTACGTCAGCACCGACGAGGTGTACGGCGCCAGCCTGGAGCAGGTGAGTGGACGGCCGAGGGCCACCCAGCTGGACCGAAGGCCGACTTTTGCTTGCGACGTCACTCGGTTGTTTTGCGGTCCGCAGGTGTTCGACGAGAGCAGTCCGGTGAGGCCGTCGAACCCTTACTCCGCCACGAAAGCGGCCGCAGAGTTCCTGGTCAGATCCTACTGGGACAAATACAAGGTCTTGTTTCCTGTTCACCTTCGTTGCTTTTTTTTGAAGGGGGGAGGGTTGTTAAATGTTAAATCATACTTTGTTGATCCTCTTTGCAGTTTCCAATTATCATCACCAGGAGCAACAACATCTACGGGCCCAGGCAGTACACCGAGAAGGTACTGAACCACTACCTGTGTTGCCATGACAGTTTTTCACAAAATAAAAGTGATATTTCTCAAATTTCGACAAAGTACAATTGCGATTTGCAGGTATTTCCATTGAATGATGTGAAGCGCATAAGCTGGAATTCTCGTCAAATCTTTGATTTGATTAGAATTACGTTTGTTTGCTGTCAAGGATGGTTGTTATATTTTTCTCTTTCATTACTTGTAAAAAATATTGCCTCCATCCAATCATAACGCGCCATTTTCACTTTAGGTGAACTGGTCACGTGACCCTGTACATCACATCCGGTGACGTGTAAATGCGAAAAAAGTGTTTCCATGACTTTTTTGCGATATTCCTCTATATGGATATGTCTGAAAAACCACCTCATGAGAGCATCAAAACCTTTCAGTCATATTTGAGAGGTTTTTCCAAGTTCAGGTGTTTCCATGACCAGTTTTTTATTGCGTTATTTAGGTTTTGTGCAATTCAAGGGGTCATGGAAACGCGGCTATTGTTTAAATATAAACAATTGTTTGAACTCTGTTCCTGACCATCCTACTTGTGATATTTCAGGTCATTCCGAGGTTCCTCTCGCTGTTGAGGAAGAACAAGCGATGGTGAGTGCGTCTAAACGGGAATGTGGCTGTTGAACAGGGGATGGAGAGTAACCTCACCCACTCTGCTGTGCTTCAGCACCATCCAGGGAACGCTCCCCAAATCCCGACACTTCCTGTTCGTGGACGACGTCGTCGAGGCCTTCCTGCTGCTGGTGGATCAGGGGCTCGTGGGGGAGATCTACAACGTGGGCAGCGGCTTCGAGATTCCCATCGTGCGGCTGGCGCACAAACTCGTCAGGATGGTGAGTTTGGGAGGCGCTCAGGGAGGTGGATTCTTCACCCAAGTGCAGAAAGTTCACAAACTGTTTGTTTGCAACCCCTCCCCCTGCCCCTCCAGGTAAAGAATGTCCCGGAGTCAGAAATAAACGAGTGGCTGGAGTTTGTCCCTGACAGGTGAGAGTACAAGTACAGGAATACAGGAAGCAACCAAGTACGATGCAACTTGTAGTTTTTTGTGTTCTCTCTATATTTCCGATTTCAAGTCAGTCGCACTTATGATTTCTGAGCCTTGTGTTTTGAGATTTTTTCAAACAAGTGAAAATAGCTCACTTCCGGTTTGTCATGCTTTGTATGAAAGGTGGCTATTTTAAAGAATTTAAATATAATTTCAATGGTTGAGTTATTTTAGTTTCCTACATAATTCCATGTGTGTTCATACGTAGTTTTGATGCCTTCAGTGAGAAACTGCAATGTCAATAGTCATGAGAATGAAAGAAAATACATTAAATTGTTTGGTGTGTCCAAACTATTGACTAGTAGTGTATATACTCACTAGTCCCTGTAGTAGGAAATCAAAATCAAGCGCCGACCTTCATCTCTGACCCGCAGGCCGAGCGTCGACCTCTGCTACCCCATCACATGTGACAAGCTGCAGCGTCTGGGCTGGGCAGCTCAGGTGTCCTGGGCCGAGGGCATCAGACGGACGGGTGAGACACACGACCTGACAAACGCACAGCACAACCTAACCAGTGAAAACTCGCCATCTGCGCCGCACTGAGCTGCCAATGCCTTCCTCTTCCTGTCCCGTCTCTCAGTTGATTGGTACGAAAGGAACCCGGACTTCTGGTCCGAGGACTGCGGACCGACCAGAGTGGAGCTTCGACCGGCAGGGGACTCGGCTGCTGGGGCGAGCCAGCGCTCTGAGCTGTGACTTTGTGGAATGTGAAATGTTGTGTGGCACGCGTACAAGCGCCTTCCTTCATTCAGCTGGTTCACGTGAGGACCAAGAGACTCCAGTGTCTCAAGTGCCCCGACAACCAATAGCCACAATCTACTTGAAAAAATAAGCACTTTATGATGACAGCGATGACTAACGCAGTCTTGTTTTTGCTAATTCAGGGCATTTTTGTTTGTTTGTTTGTTGCAATTCACAAACCTGTACGCCTCATTAAAACACTAGCTTGTCCAAAAAATAATCTGGGCAAATTAAGGTTTCAGTCTGGACACTCTGGTGCCATGTTTTTGCTGCTGTTGGCAAGTCGATTGTACCTGCGTTTACACGTGACCATATCCATGGCAGACTGAAAATGGAAAAAAAAACAAAACAATGAGCAAATGATTCAGCTTACCCTGGTGGCCATCCAAGACATTTTTGTAGCCCTTAGTGGCACTAGAATGAGATTTGAAATAAAATAAAAAAGCAAAGGGAAAAAAACAACACCAGACTCTTGTTTTACTTTTGCAAATCCAAACTTTATTTGTGGTAAAATCAGAACAGATGCACAGTTTTCTTCCGACGTGCAGTGCTCCTCTTCGTGCACAACTGCTAAACTAATACATAAAGCAAATACTAACTAGCAGGCTTCGGGGTGCTGTGTGTCCACACCAATGGGGACTCTGGCCAGTCAGGAGTGGTAACAACTCTGTTCACCTTTTATTGTGATGAGTTGATATTTAAATGAAACCTGGGTGGTTTTATTTATTTGTTTATTTATTTTCATGACACCCTCCTCTTTGGGACTTTCTAAATGCCTCGTGTCAGTGGGGACTCGCACAGATTGGCGACTTAAGTAACTTCACTCCGATTGGCCCAAAGCTCTCCCCGTCGTGAGCGTCGACACACGGACGCCTGAAAATATGCAAATCACAACAACTAGAACCACAGTTAATCCTGTGTTATGAAGACTTTATAGATCACCACTTGCCAGACATTCACAACAAGGGTATTATTAGGGGGGAAGGAAAAGTGTATCGACTCAAATGAAAAACTGAAAGTAAAAAAACAAAACAAAACAAAAAAAGGTAAGAAAAACATCTGAATTTGAGAGAATCTGGACACTTGTTTTTTGTACTGCACGTTTTCTTTTTTTCACTTTTATACAAAAATGGTCTTAAATCGCGTCAGATTTGTTAATTTCCTATTAATCCAAACCTTGGCATATACGGTGGTATTGTCTCAAATTTTTGTTTGCCAATTTGAGTAATTCGGTGCGTGGTCGATATCGTTATTAGCAAATGGAACCTGGTGTCGGAAACAGGTTCCGCGGATCTGATAACGGAGTCCAATGTGACTTTAAGCGGCGTAGGACGTTTCTCTTGATATGTCGCAGTAGCTGCGGTTCGCCTGTTGGGGGGGGGCCTCGCTCCCGGCACCTGACGAGTTGCACATCTTTGAGCGTTGAGACGGCAGACAGAGGAGACGCTGTGGTGCCGATGGACAAGTGTAAAAAATTTAAAAGGTGTTTAGACATCAAGAGGCGGGACCATAGAGAACCAATCAGCATCAGCCAATCGAGGCCAAACTGATTATAAGGTTGGAATTCTTTCCTAGAATGATAGAACTTGGTAAAACACTGCCACCTAGCTTTTGGGGGTGGGATCTGCAACTCGTGTCAACACTCAAAGATGCGCATCAAGTTTTTGGGCCTTCCACACAAAAATCGGTGTTTTGACAGATTGATCTGGGTCATTGACAAACTTAGTCAGTTTGAGATTTTTGTTATTTTTGAACGTTTGGTCACAGCTTGCTACGTCGACATACAAGAGAAATCCCTACGCGTTGCAACTTTTGACATTTAAAAAGCTCACACTACCCCAGAAAAATAGAAATTTTCACTCATACCAATGACATTCAACATTCAAGTGCCAGTGTTTTTGTTTACTGTCTTTTGGTCAAGTCACTTTGTAAAATATCAACTTTCGTATTAAGCTTATAAAAATAAATATTTCCTAAAAAGGCTCGATAAATTACACAAATTAGCAGTCAAAGTATACTCAAGAACTCTGTGTGCAAACAGCTGATTTTTTTAAACAGTTGCTGTGAACTACAACCCCACCTGGTCTCAGCCCCCCCCCTAACCCAACACAAAAAAAATGGTTTTGTATTCGGAAGAACCTTTATGCCCCAAAACATCACGCGCGTACGCATGCACAGACGCGAACACGCAGCCACAAGTGCGCGCGCACACACACACACACACACACACACACACACACACACACACACACACACACACACACACACACACACACGCATGCACGCACACAACTGAAGAAACCTCTCTATCTGACACCTGGCTGTGCTACACTTCAAACACTCACCCCCCTTCGCACCTCTCAGAGGCTGTTGGTAGGACCGCTAAGGATTCAAATCCAAAGTCAAACTAAATTTAGTTTATATTTTTCTCCGCAGATTTCCTGCGGGATTCAAAGCATCTTCACGACAGAGGGGCCCTGCAGGCCGCAGCAACAGGAGCGTAGCACCAAATGTTGGTCAGTGACAATCTGAGCGCGCCTGCCGACGAATAAATAGGAAGGAAAAAAAACCAGAGGAAAAAAAAAAGGAATCGACGCAGTCCGTTTTGCCGACTGCGGTAATGCCGTTAATAAGTGTAACAGACTCCCCCCTTTCTGCTCCGTTAGGGCTGGGCATCATCACCCTGCAATTTAAGGCATCAAAAGGTTTTTCGAAAAACTAAAGTGCTGGATTTCTAGACAAAAAAAAGTTTGTTTTTATATTCTTCTCTTTCCGAGGCCCTACAAGGCCCGAGCCTGGTAAGGCTGCTCAGAAAAAACCAAAACAAAACGACGTATGCAGGATTTGTCCCTGTGGCGTTCTGACCCTACGTTATCGGCCAGTCCTGTTTTCCACCTCCCTGAAGGCAATCAAGATGGAAAATTCCAACCACAAACAAAACAGTAACATGACACTATGTATACATAAAAAAAGAATCAAAAAGAGAGCAAGGAATCCAACCATCATATGACCTAAAACCATCTCGGACCGGGCCGAGCCGCCCCCGCCAAGGCTCCATGCTGAGATTATTCGTAGAGTGGTTAGCATTTTACGGTACTGGAAAAAAAAATACCCAGCCTTAACCAACGCCATTGGCATCACTTCAAGGCAGAATCGGGGTGAACTTTCATTTATTCATCTTAAATCTGTGTCAGCTCAGCGCTCCATTCGAAACAATCCAACAAAAAATAAAGCAACACAATAAACCTAAGGAATAGTCGTGAAATGATTGGATGCGTGGTTGGACATCTCGCCCTGGCCGCCCTTAGAAACAGGCCGGCCAGTAAAATTGCATTGCATATATACACTCAACTCCAACAATGACCAACGGCCACACTTCTTGCTGCGCCTGCAATACTTTGTTGCTTCTTCACTATTTCGCCCTCGCTGCCTAGGTTCAACTCTGCAGGGGCCGCCGAGATCACTTCGCTCCAATCAAGCCAATCCTTCACGACTGATTGTCATCTTCGCAGCTACTTGTGACCAACCGCACGTCTTAACCCCCCGCGCCCCTCCTGTCGGGACGGCGAGCTACAGTTCACAATCCCGAAAAGTCCAAAAGTTAGTATCTACTGCGAATGGCACAGCAGAGAGTTGGCCGACTGCTCGAAATTTCTCAAGCGACCTTCGGAGTCTGAGGGTGAAACCTTAGGGGGTTATGGAATGTTGAGTCTTAATTTTTATCCAAAAGGAAATCATGGATGAATCCAATTTATGTTTCGGTTTGTCTTGCACGGGACCGTGAAAGGGATTCAGGCGCAGACTGAAAACGGTCGGACCAAACTGCCAGCTGCCAGTCAACAGAGGCTGGCTCTGTCATTTCCTCCGTCAACCTAACAAATGTTGCTGTGCACCCCTGATCTGATGGAAGCCCCCCACCAACACCAACACCAACACCAACACCCCCGCCCCCCACCAACACCCACCCACCCACCCACACCATGTTTTTTTAAACTAGCACAAGGTGACCCAGGTGAAAGAACAAAAGTCTCACCGAGAGGCTTCAATGCAAAACTATTTGTAATGACGTTAGAGGCCACTAGATGTCCCCCTAACACATGCTGAAAATCTGCAACCTCAACTTGTGGTTGAAGCTAGTTGGAAAAAAAAAGAACAAAAACTAAAAAAAAATAAAATCAGAGTTCTAATAAAACTAAAGCCTGCTGCCAAACTGTATTTCTTTTCTGGGTGTTTTTGAGACTCCTTGACCAAATAAAAACAACAACACTCGCATATGTCTTATGGTCTCGGCCAAAGCCAGCGAACAATATGAGCAACTCCCCCCCGCCCCCCCAGTTTATCCCCCTGAACTTTACGAGCCAGAACGTCGCCTGGCCCTGCCGCCATCCAAGTGTTGCTGCATTGTTTCGCTGGAGACGATTCCTATTTTACCCTATTTACACGCCAGCTATCGCCTTTTTAAGTCATTGTTCCCGTAAACAAAAAGGTTAAGACCCTGATGAGGAAATTAAAACACGACAACTGTCCGTCGTCTCCACGAGGCAAAAAGCGCCCCCTCTTGTGGCGTTCAACAGGGACGTAGCGAGCAGATGAACTGCGAAAAAAAATATCTGCCGCACAGCAGGGCCGAGCCAAGCTCGCCAGAGAGCGACGCTCCGGTCGCGCTACCGTGAGCACACTTTGCCTGTCCTGTGTTTACTGCGTTCAAGTGTCTCGGGACCGGCTCCGCGCCAGTCTCAGCGCGTGAAAACGGTGGGAAAAAAAAACACCCTCAAACCAAAACATCAAACAGAACAAAAAAACCAAAACAAAACAAGTAAAATATTGTCAGATGATCGTATTTACTCATCGGACAGTAAGACAGGACGAGTGCTAAAATGTGCTACATGGAGATTTCGGGGGAACGCGTCCTCTAGAAATCCCCCCAAGCTGCCCCTGCTGCGATATGAAGACACCTTCACGTTTTATCCCTGACCTCGACAACAAATTGTCTGGAGTGACTTATTAGTTGTTATTACGATTATTCTTTTTTTGTTTGTTTGTTTGTTAAGAGAAGACTCCTCGTGTAACTCTCCAGGATAGAGTGAGCAAGAAAATTTCGGTTCGTAGTTGTTTTTTTCGTCGTTTCTTTTGGGTCGTGTGTATCGCGTTGAGAAAAGAAGCGGAGTTTTTACCCTCAAGAGCGACGTGCCACTAAGAGTCAGCTGATCGGCGGCGTGCACTGGTGCAGTTCGGTGGGAGTTGTGTTGTGTAGCTTTTTTGTCGATACAAAGATTGCCGAAGCGGAACGAAAAAGGCGTCAACAAAAAAGGACTATCAGGAATGTTCTTGGGGGTTGGGGGGAGGGATCAAGATCGGGATTGAGTGTGTGGGGAAAAACCCCAACGCAAGACGAGTGACGCTGCTACAACTGCACCGAACGGGCCGGACAATTAGTGACAACATGGCTTTGAGAACTCCAGATTTTTACGCTCGGAAGAGAGCAGCAGGCGTGACGTGTTGGTCAGCTGGTAGAACTGGGTTTGTTTTCTTCCCAAAAGCAAAAAACCAAGTCCAATGTGTGTATTTCCTTTTGGACCAGTTTAGATTGTTTTCAAGGTGGAATGGTTTTTAATAGTAATAGGCTTTTAGGAACCAGCTCCTCTGTGACCTCCTGACAAATTTGAGCTCCAATAGACAGATGAGGAAATCACTTTACATTTCCTCGTCACATTAATATATATTCTTTTGTTTAGTTTTGACCTTTTTTGTTTTGCCAAGGTTTGATTTAGTTTGAGCCTAGTTTTGTTTCTTTCGAGCGGAACGATTTGAAGAAGAAAAAAAAAACATGTTGAAACCTGAACATTACGGTAAATATTATTTCTTTTTTTTCCTTTTCCTTTAAGTGACCTACGGCCGACACTTGCAGCCGGTCATGTATCATGGCAATGAAAAAAAAGAGAAAAAAGCTTGTAGTAACAGACAAAAGTTCAAATTCTTAAAGGCACAGTACAGAAACAAATGCTCCTCTCGTGTGTTTGTTTCGGCATCGACGTCGTTCTCGCGGCCGCCGTGGTTACGACAGCGGCCGCGCTTTTGCAGCGTCGCTGCAAGCGGGCGGCGACATCTAGCCGACGCAAAAAATTCTTTGACACATCGTTCTCAGATCTATCGGAAACTTAATTCGACATGTTTCAAATAGGTGGACTGAGGAAAAAGAAGAAAGAAAGGAAAAAAACAACAACAAAGCAAAACATTTCCTGTGTCTGTGTCCACACGTCAGCTTCCGGTTTTAGACTGGATTTCTTTTTTCGCTCAGATGTGACCATTTTGGCCATCTCAGCTATATAATGACAAGGGAAAAAATAAAAGTGTTGGCCTGTGATTTACCACACGGCCGAGCTTTACACACTACAATGACTTTGTGAAGGTACACAGGGTGCCTGGCTGGCTTTTGGGTGAACGCAGACAGTGACACAATGAAGCCAAAAAAGAAAAAACAAATCTAAAATGGAGAAGGAAAAAAAAAAAGAACAAAAAAAAAAAGCCCCTTCTACAGACATTTACCAGGGCATGAAACCTGAAGTGTGGATTAACTAACAGGGGATTAAAAGAGCTCTTTATTGAATCTGTTAATTTTTTTTCTTTCTCCACAAGATCAACTGCTGAAAAAAACATCCTCACTGAAACCAACACATCTGCAGCTAGTTATAATAATTAAAAATAAAAAAAAATGGAAAGAACCACCTTCGTAATCAGCCCAATGTGAACAAGTGAGATTAACCAGGACTTGGAAGATGAAGAGAAAAACAAGGAGAAGAAGTAGAAGAAGGTGGTACATGGACTGGAAAGGCAGAGATGGATACGGAGGTGGGGGAGGAGGGGCGTTCTCAGAAAGGATGTGGATCCATGATGGGGGAGGAGAGGTGGAGGTGGAAGTGGAGGGGAGGCCTATATAAATGAGTATAAATAGTTCAATAACATGCATGTGGATTCTGGAGGGGGAGGGGGGGGGGGGGGGGTCTGGAGGAGAGAGGCGGAGACGGAGAGGAGGAGGGGGAGGATGAAGTTAGAACGAGAGAGAAAAAGCGGGGGATGAGTGACGGGGGGAGGGGCAGGGGTTGAAGAGGGGAGGGCCGAGGGCCCTCAGTTGCCCCACCAGTCGACTTGAGAGTGTGAGTAGTTGCCCCCGTAGCCGTCGCTGGTGTAGAAGTTGCCGAAGCCACCTGGGGCGGAGGGGGAGGGAGGAGCGAGAGTCAGAAGGAGCGCAGAGGAGCGGCTGGAAGTCAACCCTTGCCTACCTGGACTTCCTGCTTGGCACAGTGACCCAGCACAATCTAGACTTGTCACTACTTTTGTCTAAGTTTAAAGGTTGTAACATTTGTAGATTTGGAGAAAAAACAGCAACGTCAAGAAGTTCCTCCCGAGCTGGCCAGCGAACTACAGTGGCCTTCGCACACCAACCTAGATACCTCATCCTTCTCTTCTTTGGTTGGTTAGGTAGGAAAACCAAAATACTTTTATTGTACTGCAACACTTTTTAAATGTATTGATGTGCAGTATATCAAGCTTTTACCAATACGAAAATAATAAATCGGCCAAATTGCACACACTAGACCTTTAAAGGGTAAGAAAAATAAAGCGTCAAATGGTCGCTACTAGGGCTGAACGATTATGGAAAATAATCTAATTGTGATTTTTTTTCCCTCAATATTGCGATTGCGATTTAATTTGTGATTATTTTTTTTATTTTTCTCTCATGTATTTTTCCACAAACAAACAAAAAAATGATATGTATTATAATAAACATATCAGATTTATTATACACAAATTAATCTTTTTTTATAGGCTAGGCTAATGTTAAGATAAAAGCAAAATGAAGCTTGAATTAATATGAAAGACCCTTTATTTATCTACTTGTGTTTTTGTTTTGTTGTTTGCAAGACATTTTAATAGGGCTTAGAATAATTTTGTTTAAGTCCACACAAAGCACAAAACAGCGACAGCTTCATTCAACCGATGTTAACACGCTAGCAGCGTTAAAATCGCTATAAGGTGCGAACTTACGAGGCAGCGGTTCACTGCCAGCGAACACAACTACGACTGTTGTGGTCCTTCGTGCTTCGGTAGCCGTTCTGCATTTTTTTTTTTTTTAATCTCTCCCGACACTGTTTTGCTAAACTACGGCCACCAGTTGGTGGCAACCAGGAAGAACTTTTCCTTGCGTGTCGCACTGTCCGTCCAGCTCGTCACAGCATCGACTCCTCTCACTACCTGCTTGGCTTCGCTTTGTGCCGCTCGCAAGTCACGTGACCGGAAGTCGCGTCGATCAAATCGCAATCTTTGCGGTTAGAAAATCTTGTTTTGTCCTATCGGGCCAATAGGGATCAACTCTAAAAGCAGTACCAAATACCCATGTGGAAGGTTCTCTAGAAGTCATACATTCCTTCAATCCTAACCCATTACTAGGAACTGTCAATGTTTGCTTTGCAGGACCCACACACGGCCGAAACAGACGTAGATTCTTAGCTTTCACATCCTCACCTCCACCGAAGCCGCGGTTTCCTCCGTGCCCCCCCTGGTTGCGTCCACCGCGTCCTCCGAAGCCCCCGGCGTTGCCCCCCGCCGCTGTCTGGCGGTAGTCGCGTGCTCCAAACCCGCCAGCGAACCTAGTGCCAAACCAACAATTTGTTGTTGTTGTTGTTGTTGTTCAAAGTCACGTCCAGGCTTGTCTGCGCTAACTCGGCACCAGAGGTGCGTCGCTCACCTCTTAGAGCGCCCCCTGTTGCTGCTCTTGTGCTGGTGTTCGTAAGCCAGGCTCTCCAGCCAGGAGGGGACTTCCTGCTTGGCCTCCACCAGGATGTCCAGCAGGTCCTTGGTGATGTTTCCGTTTTTATCGTTGAAGAAGGACGTGGCCAGACCTGTGGATGGATCCCTTTTTTTAGGAAGTGAAGCAGCTTTTTGCGACGCGAGACGTCGAACGTTGGGACCAATGAGCCTCACCCAGGTTCCCCACTCGTCCCGTTCGTCCGATGCGGTGGACGTACTCCTCGATGTCGCTGGGCAGGTCGAAGTTGATGACGTGCTTAACGTTGGAGATGTCCAGACCACGAGCGGCGACCTTTGGAAGGCAAAAAAACAAAAACCAAAGCGGAACGCTTCACACAGGGCACAAAGCGATTCATGCAGGGGGGAAAAACGTGCCAAAGCGAAGCGCTGTCTGACCGCTGTGGCCACCAGGATGGGGCACTTCCCCGATCGGAACTGGCTCAGGGCCTCCTCGCGGTCCCGCTGCGAGCGGTCGCCGTGGATGCTGGTGCAGGCGTAGCCCTCGCGGTACAGGAAGTCCTCCAAGGCGTCGGCGCCCTTCTTGGTCTCCACAAACACCAGCGTCAGTGAGTCCTTGCCTGGCAGAGGGGAACACGGCTGCTGTCAACCCCTGGAAGAGCCCACCTCTAGTGGGCGCTGCAAGCCAACGGGAATTTCACGGCCGCCGCCGAGCTACTCTGTTGCTGAGCTGGCGCGTTAAGTTGTGCACTTGCGGACGTAACGAAAACCTTGTAATTGTACGACCGTCCTCGTCCCAGTGTACAACCAAAAGGCGGGACTGGATTCGTTGCCCAAAGTCAGTCCAACGAAGTTTCCCCTTTCAGCTCGTCATCATTGGTCCTTACATTTTGTTCCACTTTAACCAGCTCATCTTTCTTCCGCTGATATTTTGAAGAATTTGGCAAATTACGGAAAAATTCTACAAAAACTTGCTCGAAATAAATTTAAAAACATAAACATTGCACATTAGCTTAAGGTGGTTTTGTTTGACTTTTTTTTTTGCCTTTTCAGAAACAGCTGATGTGCAAATTGTTGGATGGAAACAGACCTGCAGGTCAGCACATCGTTCACGCTACAGCTGATGTAATGTGACGAGCAGAAACGGTGCAGCAGCAGGCAGGAGGGGATTCAGTGTGGATGTACAAAATTTAAATTTACAAGAGGAGGGAAAAAGAAAACAAAACAAAAGAAAACAAAACAGGCAGCACTACATTCACTGTGTTGTTTTGGTTTTTTTTTTCCCCGCCGGTGGAACCACTGATGGAAAGAGTTTGGTCAAAGTTCCGAAAAGAATGCATCCATTTCTGCCATTGAGCTTGGAGCGCGACCAGACTCTCTCCATCGAGGCCTGACAGGAGGACCAGTGGCGACGGACGCAATGCCAGCTTTTTCCTTTTTAATACACACTCAATAAATAAATAAATTAAAAACAAAACATGAATACAAACAGCCATGTTTGAGATGAATGGTACACCAAACCAAAATGTAACTGAAAAACAAAGAAGGGGGAAAAACGAAACAAAAAACTAAAAAAAACAGAGGTCCTCCAGAAGGGAAACAGGAAGTGTCAGACGTGAAGACGTGAAGCACTTCTGGCATGGAGGGAAAAACTCACCGGGTTTCTCCATGTTGTCTCCGGTGCCGTCCTTTACCTCGCTGGGGATGACTTGGGACAGAACCACACCACAAACCACCAACATGTCAACTGGACTCATTACTGGGTGTGTGTGGGGGTGGGGGTAGGGTTGAGGGGGACTCATGCTTTTAAGGGCAACCCGACTCAGGGTTTTCGCGGTTATTGTGGCAACTGGCGCCCAGACGGTCGAGCAAAACTTTACGCTACGTCGTCTGCTGGAGTGACGGACAAATAGTGGGAAGCTAGGCAAAACTACAGGGAGCCAGCAGGGTCAATTTGTGCCACCAGGTCTCATCATGGATTTGATGCCAGTCGCAAGCTACTCTGTGTTTTTTTCCCGTCTCCATTAAGCAGCTTGTGATCTTCGAGCACGCGTTTACAAAGTAAAATAAAATAGGTAGAAGACAATCTTAGAAACTTAGTATGTATGTGAGACACACCCAGGGGGATGTGGCTCTGCGGTCCACTTCTCACCTGTGGCGCTGAGCAGGTCCAGCAGGAAGGACCTCTTGTCGCTCTCCTCCACCCACACCACCTTCTGGGTGATGTTCTCTGAGGTGGAGCCCACACGGCCCACCGCCAGGAAGATGTACTCCTCCAGGAAGTCCCTGGCCAGGATCTAGAGAGAAGCGACACGACAGATTATTGCCAAGGGTCAAAATAAAAACACGCTCTGCAGCTTCTCTGCGGCGGCGTCAGGAGGGGGCGCACCTGGATCTCTTTCGGAAAGGTGGCGCTGAACATCATGGTCTGCCGGAGGCCTTTGTGCGGCATGGTGTCCTGCTCCACGATGCGTCTGATCTGGGGCTCGAACCCCATGTCCAACATGCGGTCGGCCTCGTCCAGGACCAGGTAGCTGAAAAAACAAGAAAAAAAATCAGCATATAATAAATCTAATTTCAATCAAGGTTAAGTGTGTAATATTTAGAGATTTTGAAGAAGAAACAGCGACATCAAGAGGTTACAATCTAGATTGCAGCATCTTTCACTTCATAACCAGACCCTTGCTCTATCTATATTCTTGTATATACAGTATATATATATATGAGAACATAATAATGGTAGGAAATCCAAATCATTTTTATTGTACTGAGAGTACACACTTATATTCATGTATTTATGGACATTATATTAAGCTTTTTTTCCAAACAGAAAAATCCTAAATCAAGCCAAATATTACACACTGGACCTTTAAAGGAAATCTGACACAGTTCCCCCTCAGCCATGGTCTTACTTGCAGTAGTCCAGCCCAATCTTGCCCCTCTCCATCATGTCCACCAGTCTGCCCGGCGTGGCCACCAGCAGGTGGCAGCCTCGCTCCAGGTCTCTGATCTGCTGGCCAATGTCTGCGCCACCGTACACCACGCAGGGGCGCACTCTGGAGCGGTAGGCAAACTGCAGGGGGCGACAGCGGCGCTAAGTACACGTCTACGGAGGGCTTGGGATGATTATGAGTTTCTGCGTGTGTGCATGTACTTTTCTGGCTTCATCGTAAATCTGCAGAGCCAGCTCCCTGGTGGGAGCCAGCACCAGTGAGATGGGGTACTGCTTGCGCCGCCCGTATCTTCCATTCTCCTGGACAGAGCAGTAATTCAGAGGAACTTCAAGCAGAATTAAGCACATGGTGAAGTTCTGCAAAGCCTGGAAGGACTTTATCAAGCCCTCAGGCATCACAATCTACAAAATGATGAGCGGAAGTGTTTTAAAAGTGAGTCTAACTTGAAGTTTGATGGGTGTCTATAGGAATGCGTGATACTTTATTTTTAAATTACTAATATTTAAGTAGACACGAAAAATAGGAAAAGAATTATAATATAAATTTGAATTTGAAATATTCCTTTAGCTCTGCACTGTGAGCTGCTTCCACTCTGGAAAGCAGATCTGGGCCATTATGTATCAAGAAAATTCCTGTTTAAAGAAAAGTTCCTTGGCACCTGTCCGGACGCCTTGGCCGCGTTCAGAGCCTCTCCTGGTCCTTCAGTGTAGATCTGGCTGAGGATTGGCAGCAGGAACGCTGCAGTTTTCCCAGAACCTACAGACACAATAAAATCCCAGCCTCATCCCTTGTGCAAGGGTTGCCTCTTTCTATTTCTTTCTTTCATATTTTCGGTGACATCGTTGTACCCGTCTGTGCACAAGCCATGAGGTCGCGCTTGGACTTGACGATGGGGATGGCGTACTTCTGCACAGGGGTGGGTCTGGTGTAGCGGCTCAGCGCGATGTTGCCCATGATGATCTCGCCCATGTCCACGTCCTGGAACTGCAAACAAACAAAAAGCGGTGAACAATGAGCAGGAGGCAGCTGATGGGGTCATGCAGTTTTCTGTCATCGTCATCATCATCATCATCATCATCTGCAACAGCAACTTACACTCTCGATGTGGTGAGGGCAGTTGTGTCCAGTGGCTTCGACGGGAATGTCGTCGTACTTCTCAAAGTTGATCCCAGTGTTGCTGGCCGAGAACAACTCGCTGCGGACAAGCGAGGCAAAATTTAACCATCGGTCGCGAGTCCAGCATGTTCGTTTTTAATTGCGGTCTATTCTTAGATTGAGCCGAGCCATTTTTTAGCGTAAATGCAGCAAAGGTATTTTAAATGTCCTTCCCCTAAAAACATACCGTGGTCAATTTGTATTTTTTTCCCCTGCCAAATCACAGTTATTCAGATTAGTTTTCCCAAATGCGTATCTGATGAAACTGTATAAAACTAACATATCGGGGGGGATGAAGTGAGCAAAACCGGATGTTAAAAGGACAAAGTGAGCAAAAGTCGATTTTGAAAAAGTCTCACTGTTCGAGCCGCTCGTTGCGGGGCGTCGGCTTGGACCAGTCGCCGTCGTCTCTGGCCTCCTCCACCCAGCGGGTGTTTCCCCCACCGCCTCCGCCCCCGCTGAAGCCGCCGTGGTCGAACCTGAGAGGCGAGGGGAAAGCGGGGGGATGAGCGGACTTGTGTGCCGGGGCGCGGTGACACGAGATTGACAGAAGAAAGTCGGTGTGCCCTCACCTGCCCCGGCTGGCGTTGCCCCGGTCGTTGAAGAAGGCCGACTTCCCTCTGTTGTTGCCAAAGTTGCCGTAGGCGTCCTTGGCCGTGTTCCAACCGCCAGCGTCTGACGGAAAAGGAGGAAAAACAAAAAAGACGCAGATGGAAAAACTGTTTTAGGTTCCACTCAATTGCAACATTTAGCGCAGCAGCATTTACAGGCTCCCGCGGCTGCTGTTTGGAGCAGAGCGGGAGAAACATGTGACAAGGTGAACCAATCAAGTTTTAGTGCACAGTGTCACGACTTAACCACATTCAAGCACAAGAAAGTACAAGTGCACTGCTGTAAGATTTCAGGAAGTGCTCCTGGATTGTCAGCCTGTTGCAAGTGAAGCAGTGGTGAAGAAATTCACACAAACTGACGTTATTAAAACATCTTCACACGTCTGGCCATTCTCAAGAGCCTGACCCGACTGCATGGGCTGTGTCTCAATTCAGGGTGTGCATCCTTCAAAGCCTGCATTTAAAGGGGCCGGCTAGGTCATAGCACTGCGTGTAGGCTTGTCCCAATCCACTAAAATTCGAAGGATGCTCCAAATACGTCCTCCTTTTAGTCGAGTCAAAGGATGCACCGCTACTGTCCTTCACAGACTCCTGTATCCCAGGATGCTTTGCATGCTGCTGCAAAGCATCCTGGGATCCTAGGAAGTCAGCTGAAATGGCGGCATCTACTGGCAAAGACACAACATTTACATTAAAGTATTCAAATTTCACGTAAAATATTTTGTTTTTACCGTAGGCAACAAGGCAGGAAACATCTGTTTTAACTTATATCTGTCTGAAGAAAAGAAAACCAAGCGTATACTTTTACCTTAGAGTTTTTACTTATTTGCACATCCAACATCATGGTTGGATGGCGAACCAATGGTTAGCTTGATGCTATAAAAACACTTCCAGGGTTGGCTAGCAGTAAGGAGCGGCGGCGACGCAACCAGGAAATACACCGAAGGCTAGACCGTCCCATGTGGTTACCAGGGAGGTGGGTTTGGATTTGTTGGACCCGGCCGACGAAGGATGCAGACCCGACTTGAGACACAGACATCGACTTTGTCTATTGCCAAGTTTAAGTTGTAAAAGAAGTTCAGAATTTAGACTTTGGCCTGCTGAAACAACCAACCAATACCAGAAAAACACAAACAAAAACAAACACAAACAGTCAACAAAGCAGATGAGCAATAAAAGCAATTTTTTTTCGGTCCAGTGAGTTCCAGTCTACCTGCTGTTTGTAAGAGAGCCGACTGGTAAACAAGGGCTGCACCTTTTGCTTCGTAGCCAGTGAAGCCCATCGGCTGAGCCGGGTTCATGGGATTGAAGGCGCCCCCCCTGTTGCCGCGGTAGCCGCCGCCCACGCCGCCCCGCCCCCGCTCCATGCGGGGCGGCCCGCGGCTGAACGTGTTGCCCGCCGCCATCCGGTTGTCGTGGTAGCCGTTGACAAAGTTGTTGCGTCCCCCGTCCCAGCCGTCTGCGGAGGAAACGGCAGCCGGAATCGGTTTTCCGAGTGTGACAAAAGCGACGGCAAAACTTCCAGCAAAATAAATAAAGAATAATAAAAAATAATAATAATAGAAAACTTACAGTTTGCCGCAGGTGCAATGGCGTAGCCCCCCTGTCGACCAGCAACAAAGGCATTTCCTGCTGAAAAGGGAGACATTTTCAAACAGCTCTTTAGGTAGATTTTTCACCGGGCACGCAAAACTGCATCGTGACCGGTGACAGGAAGGAAAAAAAATAAAAATAAAAATAAAAAAAAAAAAATCTCATCAAGCTTTCTTCAACAAGTCAAGCATCCTTTTATTTTGAAAGCGGGGAAAAGTCTAACACTGTGCGCATTGTGGTCGGCTTGATAAAATAAATGAGAAGCACGGTGCAGGCATGAGCAAAAGAAAAAAACGAAAAAATACCCAAAGCAAGTAAAGTGGTGGTCAAACATAAACGATTGCCAAATTAAAAAAAAGAAAAGAAAAGTGTGAAAGAGTGTGGCAATAGTGACATTTGACAAGCACTAGGGTGGTTTGACATGAGTTATGATAACTTTTAAAGAAATCACTGAGCGTAAACACAACTCCTGCTTATATTTTTTTTGTGTTTGTTTGTCAGAGAAATGCCACATGGACGGCTTTGACTTGACGTTACACACCATTTTTGGAAGCGTCTTTGTTCCGCAAATGTGGAGGAATGTATCGCCCTGCGGACAGAGAGAGACAATGTCCATTTTAAAGAATTTTTTTTTCCTCTCCCCCACCCCAAAAAATATCCCTCGTTCCCCCCGTCCCCACTCATGTAGTTCCTATGTTTGCACTCTCATTGGCATCTCCGGCCGCAGCGATGGAACCGCGGCTACGCTACTAATGGAGATGGAATTGTCAGATCTCACTAGCAAGGTAAAAAAAAAAGGAAAAAAAAGGGAAGAAAAACAAAAAGAAAATAAACGGGAGCAGAATGTTGGTCGTACAGGCAAAAAATAAATAAATAAAAATAAAAAATAAATAAAAAGACAGAAAACCACAGCGGCTGCTTACTGTTAGTGCCTCCACCTTGTCCATCCGCTGCATTTTGTAAGTCCAGCACAGCTAGCTGGAGACACAGAAGAGGAGGAGGAGGAGAACGAGCACACACACAGGTCACTCTCAAAAGAACAAAAATATTTATAACAGCGGCGATCCAACTCAGAACCAGATGCCTCTTTGAAAACTAAACAATGTGGACGACCGGGCCAGATCTGAGGCAGGATTTAAGAGGGGAGGCCTTTAGAACCTCTGCAAAGGCGCGCGCGCGCACGCACACACACACACACACACACACACACACACACACCTTTAAGCAAACAACCTCAACAGGCAGCGCTCCTATTGTGGTGACGTCAGAGCTCGGATAAATACATTTGGGAGAAGGGGGGGCAATAATATTGACGCATACAGTTTTCAATGTGGGTGGCTGGTGGGGGGAAAGCAAGTCGTGGCATTCAAAGAATCCCCCCAATTTGACGCTTTTATTTGATTTCCCTGCAGTTGGGACGCTCCTCTGCACTGCAGCCGCACACAAACGAGGCTAACGATTGATTTTTCGCCTTCGACGAACGTCAATTTGCGCACAATCTTTACAATGGGTGGTGCGTGCAATATCCTTTAAGCGCTCGGTGTTCCACATTCGACGCTGTCTGCTCATGTAAAACGCTGTTGTGGACGCCAGCAGAGAACACAGAGTACTCTTTCGGTGGGTGCCAGTCAGACACAACAAGGCTACGTCGCTGGTGACGCAGGAAAATTGAGCATTTTTTCCATCGCTGGACACACAACACAAAAACAGTGGCCCACGGTGATTAAAATACGTAAGCCGACAATTCACTGGCAAGTGCGTCGACTCCCGGTAGCTCCGGCTGCGCAATACCTCCATTTTATCGCAGCACCGAACTGCAAAGGCAAACGCAGTTCAGATAATAGTTGGAAGGGTGCGCTTAATGCGCGCACCGGGGAAGGCCGACGGCGTTCACCTGGGCACCGTCGTCGTTTTATAGTCGATAAAAAACGCCGCTGCTGACAAACACGGTTGACTTGTCCCTTCAAAAACCACGGAGCGGCAGCAACATGGGTGCAATGCGTTTAATGGCAGTGCCTCTCATCCGTTGCGGCCGTGAAAGTGGCCGAAATGAAGCGCACCCAACACTTAGCTCGCACGATAGCATCTCGCTAGCAGTGTTTTCGTGCTAGCCGGCGAGCTAACCATTTATCCCCCCCTTCGTAATAGCGCATTTCGCTCGACCGACGATGCAAGAGGCGTTTTTAAAAAAAGATAGAGAGCAGGGGTGCGCCTTACCTGCTGCTCCAGACCGTGAACATTTTCAACGGCCACATGACTCATAACGATAGAGTACGGGGGAAAAATGTTGTCGTTGAAAAAAGGGACCTCTTTGTTTGCCGGGTTTGATGTAACGTTAATTCTCCTCCTGCCTACCCTCCTTTTTTCCGGTGGCGGTCGCTACGACAAATGGCAACACTTTTTTTGTTCTGCTTTGTCGCCCAGCGGGAGATGCCGATGCCGAATCTGCGGCGATGCTCCAAAATCTGTATTTTAGCTGGAAGGATGGTACTTCGTGGAAACTCTGCTGATGTCGGCTCGCTCTTTAGCCGAGGCTGACATCCAAGTCGTGCACCAGCAGGCAACTCGGGGGCAAAAAAAACATCCGGTTATGCCAAAATATAAGTTGTCAAACGTTACCCTAAAAATTCTGTCTGCTCGTCAAACGAAACTAAAATTTGATTTTGACACGTTTCCTTAATATTTTAGAAGTAGTTGTGAGTAATTTTATAGACCAAATGTGAGTCATTTTAAATTTTGTGTTTTTGTTACAAAACTAGAAGAGTCAGTGTTTACTGCTTGGACTGAAAAGGAAAAAGTGGATTTTGCCTCATCTCAGCGTAATGTCGTCATTGAATGTTTTCGAGAGGAAATAAAACTATCGAGCGTTTTGTTGGAAGCGCAGTTGGACATCCTCATTTCCGGCCAGGTTCTTGAGAACGCATGCAAGCTTGATCAACTCGTCCGGAATATTATTATCCAAACATCGCGAGAATTCAGCAAGTTCATCGCGATGTTGCTGCAAAGAGGTTATAACGGGAGGAAAAAGTTCACAAAAGCAGAAAAAGATCAGTGTGGAAGTTGCTTGAATGCATTTGTGGTAACAGGTGTGCATAAACATGGCAAATATAGGCATTCATTTCTCTCACGGTCCGTTGTATCCGGACCTCTGAAATGTTCCTGCTCAAATATTTGCCAAAATGTATAAAATACAGTAACAACTGGCAATATTAAGTCATGCATAAACGCAGCAAGTTAACACATAAAGTTAGACAATACATTAGGGATCGTTCATGCTACATGTACAGCCCTAGACAGGCTGTCAGTAAATTTATGAATTTGGTCCAAGGCTGCCTACAAGCGGCGAAAAAGTGTCATGACCGTTTCTACTCAAGTTCTATGAAATTACCTCCGGATGTCTTTTTTTTTTGTTGTTGTACAAATGCGAAGTACAATCATCACACATTGTCAAACGGTACTACTTCTGTGTTAATAGTTTCAACTGGGGGATACATTTTCTGGCAACAAATAAACTATATGTATATATATATATATATATACTTATATATATATAAAAAAAAAACACACACTCTCTCTCTCCACACACACAAAGCTATGTACACTGGTCACCCTCAATAGAATGCCAGTTGTTAGTCATGCAAACTGATCGATGTTAACAGATCACTCAACAGTATTCGCCGGAGACAGAGGGACATTAATCAGAAACTCATCAATTGGGATCTGTCAAGTATCCCAACATTTTCAAAACACTCCCACCTCAGGTGGAACCTGAGGACTCTGTCACCTGATTTGGCAACAGTAAATATACCCATATCCTTGTTGGGTGATGAGCCATCGCGCCTCATTATGTGGTTGGGAAGAGGTGATTCTTCTTTGGATTGGTTACATCTTGTTTTGCTGCTCCTCATATTGACTGAATTATAGTCTTGAGTATTTTTTCTCTTTGTTGGCTTTTACAATCAAGAGCCAAAAGCAAAATTATGGTTAATTTTTTTAGGCTTTCCTATTTTTTTTTAATTTTCTTTCTCAACACGTGCACAATCTTGTCCTAATCTTCAGCCCGAAAGGTTTCCTGTCTTAAGTGATTGCAATCAATGTTTCTTCAGAAAGTCATATTACAGTTTCTGGAAACAACTTTTCAGTGCAGCAAGCAGTAAGATGCGAGACTAGAGTGCACCAAACAAAGAGGAGTCCCGCCCCCACCCCTTTTTTTCTCCTCCCAACAGCAAGATAGTCCTACTTAGTAACTTTCCACTTTCAGTCTGTAAGTTTCCACCGCCACAGAGGACATCTTTCATCTTTTCACACACCATAACCTACTGCTTTACAAGAAAAGACCTGATGCGCTGCATGATTTTCATAGTAATTCAGGGTGATCACATTGGTGTTCAGGGTTTCTATTAAAAAAACATGCCTAAACAAGTCAATTGGACCAGAATGACAAGCTAAGTTGCTTCCTCAACCAATGGGTGCTGAGTGGCTGGTGCCAGGATCATCGGCTGCTGCTGCTCTTGTGAAACAAACTTTGCTCAAATCGTTTAGCGAGGACATACCTTTCTTTTTAGTGGAAAGTTGAGCTTATTGTTGCATTGACAGGTGTGATCACACAGATTTCCATGGCGGTCCGACATCAAGTAAAACACGACAACACTAGTTTACAGTTAAGCATGTGTAGCCATGAATGAGGACCCGAACATCAGGGATTTGCTCCAACTTTTTATTGCATATAAAAATTGCATCAAAAATCGTTTATATCACCTACCCAGCCAAACAGCAACAATGGAAGGAAAGACAAAGAAAGATATGAAAAACTTTTGACGTACGCCACACTTTTCTTGGACGCAGTTCCATCAGGGGAATTAAAAAAAAACACAATTACAGCAATGTATCAAACAACAGATCACAGTTAAATAATAAACAATCGCTAGCCGTGCTAACGCGCACACAGTGGCAGCTTTTTACCAAATTTGAATACAATTTATTAAGTATTTGAGTGTATTTTTTATGATATATTTGTATTTTGTGTGATCATCGAACAATTTGACATCATAAAACTAAATTTTAAAGTCATTAGCTTTTGGTGCTTAAAGCAACTCTAGGTAACCTTTCGACCATAAAATTATGATGCCAAACTCAGTAAAGCGGTAGATAAAGTATTAATAGGATCAATGGTGCCGCCTCGGCAGCGAGAGGGGGGGTTGTGCCGGCTGTAACTGCACTGCGTAACTTTCACGCACGACCCGACACGGCTTCCTGTGTCGTCATTACATATAGGACGAGCCACTTCACGGCAACGTCACACATTTATTTAGAGGCGGTCCTAGCCAGCGGCCACTTGGATTTTTTATCATTTCAACTAACAACATGGCGGTGCCAGCTCGGAAAGCCAAGAGGGTTTTTTTTCCGAGGAGTCAAAGAAAAGGAAGAGAGAACGTGATCGAGCACGAGCCCGGACTCAAATAAATATTGGACCAGCTTACACTCAGTGGCGAGAGCTGAGAGAGGAAAAGGGGTTCAAAACTGACGCCGACCTAGCCTTGATCCTTCAGCACGTTTGCTACGACGTTATTGTCAATGTCTGTTCTGCATTTCATGTTGGTGTTTTTCCTGAACACATACGAGTGCTCCAGCTAGGCCACTATTTGTATTTTCCCACATCAATAAAGTAGTTATATTGTTCAAAAGAACAATATAACAATATTTAAAACAAACAAACAAACATGTAACACATGTTACTTTACCTTGTCGGTGGACATATTTCCAAGCAATTCTTCAGTATGCCGGCTGTGTCAACAAACCCACGTGAAGGATTGGTATTTTTCCTCTTTAGGACACCGGCAAAGAGCATTTGCGGTTCTCAACCAGCAGGGAGTAGCAATGAGTCCAAGTTACCTAGAGTAGCTTTAAGGTGCAAACATTTTTAAGGATAACACAGGGACATTGATGTTGTAAATGCAATAAGCAATTTAGTAATTAGGCATTTCAACAATAACACAATAACAATAAAAAGAATCTGGAAAAAAGCAGTGTAAAAAGTAATTTTAGAGTGTGTCCCTGTCCGGCCCGCGTGAGGCCAGTCATAAATAAGGCAATCTACACGTCGATCGCGAAGGTAGTTTGGCCCCCCCTCGACAAAACTTCTGTGGCCCTCTGACATGATTAAGGCTTGCAAAAAAAAAAAGCATTTGTTGCACTTTAGCAGCGTTACCGTACAAACCCAGGTAGAGCGTGGCTCAGTGTGAATTGGATCACAGCCTCCAGTTTAACCACCAGAGTATTCCCATGTAAAAGTAGGCGTAAACACAACAGTCCTGTGATTGGCGCTCTTGTAACAGTTGAGGTGTAACAGAAAATGACCTTGCATTCCAAAAAGGTGACACATAATGTAAATATGTAATCAATCAAAGCCCGATTATCTCACAACAACACCAAGGTATGAAGAAATCTCAAGCAACAATCTAGGTCATCTGATATCACCCCATTATTGAGTCGTCTTCAAGGTTAATAACAAAAAAAAGTTGTGCCCGATAATAATCGGCTTTAAAAGAAACAACCAGAAGCCGACAAAAAGTGACAAAATTCGGCCACTTTCTTCCCGGCAACCGAATCAAGACAGCGGTCGTAGCATGTTTCTAGATGCTTCTTGACCGACTTAAAGACAGTTGCCAAGTTGGGGCAAAGTTAAAAACAAAGTGAACAGGCACTTTGTTTTTAACTTTACACACACATTTACTACCCTGCTGTAAAAGAAAAAAAAAATCTTAAGAGCAGAGGCATTTGTGTAGGAATGAGGATCAAATATTGTTCTGAACTCCCTTCCAAGTTTCAAGCCTTTCAGTTTTTCAGGTTTGGGTTCATTTACACAGAAAAGTAAATGAAGAGGAAGACCGCGATGGAAGCCACCACCACCAAAGCAGCGTTCAGGACAATTCTGTTTCGAGGGGTTTCGTGGAGGAGCTCGTCCACCATTTTCTCCTGCTCCTGGACTGACAATGCACGTTCGTCGGTCGGCTTCTCCTGCAGGCCACAGAACCACTCCAGGGCCTTGGCGCACCTCCCGCCTTGCGCTCCTTCTCTCCAGCAGTCCCACTCCTCCACCGCACATTCCCACATGTGACCCTCTTTGGCTGCTTCAACATCGGGAGTTACGAGGTGGCGACCGTTCTGCCTCGGAGAGTCGGCGTCCACATCTTCACCGATTGGCGGAGTGCCTCCAAGATGTGGCTCAATGCCGTTAGCGTCTACAGGTTCGTCCTGGCCATTTTCTTTCCCAGGCAAGCAATTTCGGTCGAGTGCAGCACGGTTGAGAGGCTTCAACGCGAGGACCTCACTGTTACCATTCTCCTTCTCCTGTTGCGTGAGCTTCTTTCTCCTGTTCAGCCCCCACAGAGTGGTGGTGCGTATTTGCTCCTTTCCGGGTGGCGCGGTGCAGAGGCTCACCACCACCGCCACCAAGCCCGACACCCAAAACAAAACGGCCGCCACGTACATGAAATGGATGTCCTTGATGAAGGACGGCCGCTCGTCCGGCTGGCTGCAGTGGGGTTCGTGGTAGACCAGCGCCAAGATCAGGCGCGACGTACCCAGGACGAAGCCGGCCATCCCACCCCAGAAGGCGCCCGTTTCATTGCAGCGATGCCACAGGACACCCAGCAGAAAGACGGCAGCGACGGGTGGGGTCAGGTAGTCAGACACTTCCTGGATGTAGTAGAACATCTGCCCGCCTTGCATTGCAATGACCACCGGCACCCAGGCAATGCTGACGGCCACCATGAACAGCACAAACAAGCGGCCGACGATCACAAGCTCGCGGGACGAGGCCTGCTTCCGCAGCATCTTGTAGATGTCCAGCGTGAATATCGTGCTCGCCGAGTTGAAGATGGAGTCCAAGTCGCTCATCAGCGCCGCAATCATGACGGCCATGATGAGGCCACGGAGGCCAGTGGGCATCACCGACATGACGAGCCGCGGGTACGCCACGTTGCTGCAGCCGGCCGGGGAGCCGCACACCTCAGTACAGTGTTCTGGGCTGATGCAGGCCAACTCATCGGCAAAGAGGATTCTGGAAATCATTCCTACGAGTAGGATCACAAGGAAGCCAGTCACGTCGGGTCCGTGTTCAAGATTTCAGATCTGCCAAAATAGAGAAAAAGAAGAAAAAACGTACCTGGAATCACGATAATGAACATCGGTAGGATTTTGAGGAATCCCGCCATGACTGTGGCGCCTTTTGCATGGGCAATGTTCTTGGTTGCCAGAACCCGCTGAACGATCACTTGATCTGTGCACCAGTACCTGAAAAAACAAATTCAGGGAGCTAAGAACAAACACTTGCTCGGACCAGATTTTTGGACAATCGCGCCAAACCAAAGACCAAAAGGCCGGGAATACACCTTTCGGTACTTCAGATACTAATCGTTACCAAATGGATGCAGGAGTCTGGCCGAGTATGAAACCAAGCCAAGGTAGGTCTGGATCCCGGACGCCGCGAAGCAGCTTGAGGGAATGGGGCTTGGGCTGCAGGTGGTGGTCGCAGGACTCGTAGTATGTCAGGTTGGGCGAGGCCAGCAAGATGGCAGAGACGTTGGGAGAAGCTTGCATGTACTTGGTCCACACACCTTAGGACATCAAGGCGGGACAGGGTTAAACAGTAAAGAAACTACAAAATCAAAAACTGCTAAAAACAGAGCAAAAGGTTGCCACCTTCTAACCCCCCCACTCTGTAGAGGCTGAAGCCGGTCAGGGAGAGCGCTCCCCCGATCATGAGGAATGCTTGGACCGTGTCTGTATAGATGACCGCCACCAGGCCCCCGGTGACCGTCATCAAGGCCGTCATGGCAATGAGGAGGATGATGGACAGGTAGAGGTTCCAGCCCAGAGACTCCTGGATGAATAAAGCCCCAGCATAGAGGTCCACCGACAGCTTGGTGAAGATGTACAGCACAAGGGACAGCACGGCGAAGTACACCTTCAGCCTGCGCCCGCCGTAGCGCTTGGAGAGGTACTCTGGCATGGTGAAGACCCCGGACTGGATGTACACGGGGATAAAGACCCAGCCTAGCAGCTGCAGCAGCAGCAGGGCGTTCAGTTCCCAGGCGGCCACGCCGAGGCCGCTGGTGGCACCCGAGCCTGCCAGTCCGATGAAGTGCTCGCTCCCGATGTTGCTGACGAACAGGGACGCGCCCACGGCGGCCCAGTTCATGGTGCGGCCAGCCAGAAAGTAGCCACTGACGGTGCCCCGATTGGCCTTCCACATGGCAAAGAAGCAAATCAGCAGCACAATGACGAAGTAGGCGGCGACGACGGCGATGTCCGCCGGCTGCATGGTGGTCACCGCGGCCATGTTGGCAAATGTTTTGCGCGTGGGCGTCACAGAATGCGAAATATTTTCTCTATGCACGCGAATAAGTGGGAAAATATTGCTGACACTTATATACTAAGTTTACATCTTCAGTTTTCATTTCATCAAATAAGTAACAAAATCTTATTGAGATCAAAGTGATTATTGTGAACACCAAAGGGAAAATGTCCCGTTCCCTCTGAGATTATTTTTTCTTTCAGATCTTTGGTCGTCGGGGACTGGCACAGGATGCAGCTCGCTCTGAAAATGTCATTGCCAAGTGAGGTCAGGCAAAGAGGTCATCTGGATCCTGCAAGAAATTAAGATTTTGTGTTTTCCAGAGCAAAGCAAACAGACAGGTTCCACACATTTTTAATTTATTCAAGGGATCCAAAATACACAGTTCATCAAGTTAGGTTATCAAACATCCCCATCTCCAAGTTCACAACTCGGTCAAACTTTGATTCAAAGTCTAATTTGCTCCCTGATTTTAACCCAATCAAAACTTGTTTGACATGTGCCACTAAACTGGATACTTGGACAAAATTTAGAAATAATTGTGGAGCGACTATCCAAAGGACCAGGGAGAAAAAATATATAGTCGCAGAGAGGCTAAGTAACGGGAAAAAATACCTGCTGATGGATGAAGTCACAGCTCCGGAGACAACTTGCCATGTAGATTTATTGCATCGTGTTTGAGTGACAAAAAATGCGGTTCAAAACAAAAATAAGGCAAAGCAAAGGAAAGCGGTCAGCAAAAGTAGGACATCCCCCTCCCTCACCCTCTCAGTTCATTCCAAAAAACCCACCATGTGAAGAGCAGCTGATAATCACTTCTGCTGATGTCCCACCTACACGTGATGCATATCCCTGCATATGACAAATAATCCATAATAAAAACATCCTGTGAAACCACTGATGAACTACAAACATTAGCTGGCACATACAATAATTTCTCCAGAGTGAAAGGGCAAAGTTTTCCACTAATGAGCAAACATCTCCCATTACATAGCTGATAGCTCACATGTTAATAATTTTGTCGGCATTTAGTCAATTTTAAGTTAATATAACCAGAAAAACTTAAGTAGACAAATAAACAGAATTTTAAAGTGCCACTATTACTCACCAAATTAACCCTTCAGGCTCGTAAAAAAAGACGTTGGGGAACATTTTTGTTGATTATCTACATGCTTTCCAACAGCTTATCATGTGATTTGAGGCACATTAACAAGAAGCAAATATTAATAGTTATTATTTGTGGCTGATAAAAGAGCCAATATATATTGGCTCTGTGGTAGTCAATGACAGTAGAAGAACAAGTAACAATTTTGCAAAAAAAAAACTGTCAGCACTTGCTGCTGTAATATAATCTAACATTTAACTTGCAGCAACAGGTGCACGCTTGTTCGCACACGCCTGAACTGTCAAAATTGCCTTTGTTTTCGTTACTCAGAGAACCCAGTCAACCATACTAAAAGCCTAAGAGTCGTGACAGTATTTGCAAACCCCCAACTCTTTTTTTCTTTCTTTCTTCTTCTTTCTCCTTTTTTTTTTTTTTTTTTTTTTTTTACAAGCTGCAGGCACAGTGCAGCGCATTAACATCCCTTGTTTGTCTCAGTGGTATCCAACTGGCTTCCCAGTTAAAGCCAAGGTTGCGTAAGGCCCTCCGACAATACTTGTCCATGTGCTATCAATCTAATCTCCTGCCTCTGGATGATTTTTCTAAGCAGAGACATGTGTTTGAGTATTTCCCCTTCCAAGTAAACTTGGAAGCCCACATCTTACTGCATCACTGATCCTCACATTTGAACATCTGTTGCAGACAAACTTTGTTTAATATAACTCCAAAAAGCTAAATTTGGCACAAATTTCTGTTTATACTTTTCTTCAATAAACTAAATGTATTTTTCACCCCAAAATAAATTCAACAATAAACTTATTTCTAACTTGCCATTCGAAACAATGTAATTCTTACCTGCAGCTGCGGCTCTGGTCCTTCTGATCTCCTCTTCGCAGCTCTCGGACCCGGACTGCCGCTGATTGGACGGAGCTCATCGCTATTAACGGCGCGGCAGCGAGGTCCACCCATCACCTTCGGCATCACCTAAGGGGGCGGGGCCGGGGTCGGAGCCGGAGCCGAAGCGCGGGCGTGGTTAAACGCGTCTGGCGCTCGGTACGGAGGCCCCATTAAAGACTCGTTGTTGACTCGGTGAGTCTCATGACCCGCAGAAAAACGGTCCGAAAATAGAGAGAGAGAGAAAAACCCGACAAAAGTTTAGCTGAAATAAGCGCATTTTGTTTTTTTGCTGCGGCATTTTACTCTCCTCCATTAAGCTTTTAAAACAAAGTTGTTATTGTTGTTGTTTTTTTGTTGTTGTTTTTTTTTACTTTAGAGAAATGCGAACATTTGAAGCATGATCACGTGTTAACTTGATCGTTATCTTGTTGCTGGGCAGACTATCACTATTACATGGTGCTAGGGATACACTTAACTCAAACATTTCTGCACCTGTAATTTCCTGTTTTTTCTCCATTAGTTCTTTCTTGTACCGTTGGAAAAAACCAAACATCTCCATTAATTACTAATTGTTACTTACTTTATTTACTTTGTTCTTCTTATCCATTACATAGCAAAATGCACGAACGAATGCATTTGCATGGTGGAAAGTGTGAATCAACGCTGATAGAACCCCATGCTGCCATGCAGTATGTCACAAAAGCGAGACCACCGCCCACACGTCTGCAAATATTTAATTATATTTTTTCATGGGACAACACTGAAAACTTTACTGTCCCATCAAAATAACTCAACACACAGCGTTAAATATCAGAACCACTGGCAACAAAAGTGAGTACACCCCTAACAAGTGAGAGTGAGTCACTTTGATGGGACACTACATTTGCACTGTTATTCAAGCTGTACACTGACTACTTTACATTCTATCAGAGTCAATTCTTTAGTGTTGTCCTATGAAAATACACAATTAAACATTTGCTGAAATGTGAATGTATTTTTTAACAACAACCTTATCTCCTTGGACGGCCGCAGACAGCTGAGCTGCAGCAGCACCACTTCCTGTTTGGTTTGTGCCAGCGCGGCTACCATACCTGCGTCTCGTCCAGGGTCTTTCCTGGCGCCCCCTGGGTTTTTGCGGCCCGGGCCGCAGCTGCAAACCCCATGTGCACACACATCACGAGGTCCAGCTTGCTCGCTGTCTGACCCCGCGCCGCGGGCCGCCCCTGGGGACCGATGTCGGTCGCAGCCTCCAGGCCATCTGGTACGGGAGCATCGGGAGAACTTCAAACCAGTTTTGATACGCAGGATGCCGGGCGCCTGATCGCGCAAACAACACGGTTATGTGTCACACGCAACAATGCAAACAAGCAAATGTCATTCTGCAAACACCGACACGCATTCCAAAATGAGCATGACTTGCATTTGGGTTTATTTCACATATCCATTTGGGAAAGGAGTGGCAAAGCTGATCGATGAGAATTTTAACTTCTAATCGCACCTGTTGATGAAGGGAGCAACACCAAGGCAGTTTTTCCCCTCATTTGTCTGTTGCTGTTGTTTTTTTGCTACTACCTCTGTGTCTGTGCTGTTCTTCGAAACTCAATAGATTGGTGATAAAAACCAGCTGAAAACTCTTGGGCTCAGCGAGCTTGGCAAGACGGAGGCACGAGATGGAAATCCCACCAGTACACAATCCACCAGGAGTCAGCCACAAATCCCAAATGAAGATTTAATGCATGATTGCAATCTCAAACTTTGCATTTCCCCCCAAAAAATATTACACCACAAGTGTCTTTGCTTGGGATTAGATTCATTTTTGCCTGTGTAAATCACCTCTGACTACCTTGGATGGACAAAAGTGTTTTTTACGCATATAATGGCACTTCATCAGGGCTCATCAGTACTGGATCACATCTACTAGGACGTTGCCTCCTCTCAGGCCGTCTTGTGGTGCACCTGGCACCGTCGGAACAAAAAGAAACCCAACTTTACGCCCTTCGGAAGTCAGAGGTGAGTTGTTTTGATGACGATGCAGCCACGTGCCTCACCACTGCTTCCGAGAGTGATTTTTTTTTGTGCCAAGACGCACAAATAATCAAGAGAAACCACAGATAAACAGGCCGTTGTTACTCATCAACCGGGCCACACCATGAGAACGTGGCCAGCGGCTGACCGCCTCTCTGAATCCACCGACGTGTTCTTTGTAATTTTAATAGATGCTGATGGGTGGAAAAAAAAAGGCACACAGTGTTGTGTCAAACAGCTTATTACCCATTAGCGAGGGAACCGTTGACCCTGACATGCATGACAGCAGAGCTTCTTTTGCACACGCGTCATGATTTTGCACTTTTCTGCGACTTTCCCCGCCGTCGGGAGGGAAGATCTGTTTTTGATGTCGTGCTGGCTTTTGCCTCTGAACGTTGACTCGTTCGCCGTTTGTAAGATCAGATGCAAAAAAAAAAAAAAGGCCCAAAGAATTTTGGGCCTCGATTTGGATGCGCGTTTGACTGTGTGTGTTGCCATAAATAATTGATTGAAAAGCTCCCAGAGGGTGAATTCTGCTCTGCAGGAAGTTCTTTTTTCCTGCAATGTAAGATCAGAATTCCTAAAGTGGGAAAAAATGTTCCATCTCTTTTAAAGGTCCTGTTATACAAAATCCATTTTACCAATACCAATTTCCTGTCAGTGGACAAAAAGGTTCTTCCTTTACTTCTATTGTGTGATGAACTTTTTTTCCTCACAAAAAAAGGTTGCCTGAACTCACCACTGCGATGACACACAGGACACCAGACCGGAGTTGCAAAAAAGCATTGCTTTTGGCAGGAAGCTACACAACTCCAGCGTGTCAGCAGGAGGCTGTAAACACAGGGTTAAATGTTCTGCAAGTTCAGGATATTAATCACTGAAGATTGTACATAGTTTTAATTTCAGTGAAAGGACTCAACAGATACAAAAAAACATAATAATTAAAACGGGTGGTGGTGGGGTCTTCATACAGTACTGAGCTTTGGACTGTAGATGGCAGCACTGTCCAACCAAACGAGCTGCCCTACACTTGTGTTCTGCTTTGGGAAATAAATAAAGATATCATAAGTGTTTTGTAAGATAAAATGAAGGACACACACACACACACACACACACACACACTGAAGTGGTAGAAGTGGAGAAGAGACTGTTGGAAGAGTTCTGTTATCTCTGATTCCTGCGTCGCTGCTCTAAAATGCCTTTTCATCCCATCGCCACCACCGCCCTCCTCCTCGTCCTCCTCTTCAAACTCCATTCTTCACAAAGAATACGAAACAGAAGGCGAGGCTCTTTTCTTCAGCCATCAAATATTCATAGTGACGTTTTTGGCCCCCCTCAACAGAAACAGAAACAAAAAAAAAACCAAAAAAACACCGGGTTGAAGTTTCGAGCGACCGCACTGTCAGTCAAACAAGAATCCAGAAAAGCAAAGCATCAGATCTCCTCCTCCTCCTTCTTCTTCTTCTTCTTTACGGACTATATTTAATCTCCTCCCACATCATCCCTGCGAGTCCACTACACTGCATCCCTGCACGCCAGAGCTTCACACGAGCACACTGAAGGCTGCAGGACCAGGCTTAAAGGAGCTGTATGCAAAATTAATCAACTTATACTGTGATTATGCAGCACAGATTATGAGGCGAATGACTAAAGTATATTCCCCCTTTTTTTTTGTAACCAATCAAGTTCCAGCAGTCACTTAGCCTATAGCTTAGCGATTTATCCATGAATACAGTTTAGCCCTCTGTTTACAGCCTCCTGCTAAAACACTAGATATTAGCTTCCATCTGACACAGCTGACGCTTCGCTCCTGAATTTCCATATGCCTGAAACTCAAGTGGCCTCGGGGGCGGAGTCAACACTTGGCTGGGCCCCTCTATGACTTTACAAAGAGCAGATTTGCCGAGCTGCATGTTTTAACACACACTTATCAAGAGGGCGCAATAAAGACAATAGTTAACAAATAGATTTCTTTTAATAATTTCTGACAGAATTGAGACCCATTCGATTGTCAGGCAACACAGTGTAATTTGGGACCATTAGCGGCTCAATTTGCACACTTGATGTCATGCTTACAGAATGCATATTACGTTTCCCAGAAATTGGGAAAACCCGTGAGATTCAGAACGGGGACGACGCCGGCGCAGCCCAACACACATCAGCAGGAAGGAAATTGGGGATTACACGCGGCGGAGAGGAGAAGTGGGAGGAGGAGAGGAAGGAGGTGAAGGAGGAGCAGGAGGAGGAGGAGGAGGCGGAGGAGGAGGAGGGTCCCCTTACACAAATAGAGGGCGACACCTTCGGAGTTGCTGGCGACGGCAGATGGTGGAAGGAAAGACGGGCAGATGGAAAAAAAAGAAATTGCTCGCAACGTGTTTATCATCGACGCAGGGCTTGCGTCGGGCGCTGGAGCGTGCGGTGGTGGGGGGACGCGGTGGGGGGATTCCCAAGGCAGTGGGAAATATTGCTTTTTTAAAAAAAGGGGGAAAAATCTGGAAGAAACACAAACGCAAACGCTCGGGAGTGAAGAAGCTGTCGCGATCGTCAGCAAAAGCTCTGCACTTGCCTGAATTGACTGCAAAATATTTCACATTCTTTAAAATAATCATGAAATGAATACTGCATACCGGCAGCTAAACTAGGCTGAGGTTAGCTAAGCTAAGCTAAGCACTGTGCCAAAAGAGTGAAGTGAACCCCTTTAATTCGGATGAATATGTACAGTCCCATGTTGCCATGGTGAAACGTGGATATTCACAGCTGCTGCTGCTGCTGCTACAGTGATACTCGTGTGTGTGTGTGTGTGTGTGTGTGTGTGTGTGTGAGTGCAAGTGTGAGTGCGTGAGAGAGTGAGAGAGAGAGGGGGAGAGTGTAAAGTGGTGATGGAGAAACTTGAGAAACCCACACATGACACCGTGACCTCGACAAACACACGCCTTTCCCAACCTCTATCTGAAGACGTCTGGCTCCCGGAGGCCGACCGAAAGAGCGAAGTGAACGACGCCGGAGACAAAAGGCCTCGCTGTCGCTGATGACACACTGATATCGCAGCAAAGACGGATTGAAGAAAGAGGAGAAGAGAAAATAGAAACACCATAGGGCAGGCGACCAAACCAGGTGCAGTTCTATGCCAGGCCAGCTGGGGGCGCTGCGACAAATGCAGCGTGAGCCCGTGACAAATCAGAAGATTTTAAAACTTATGAGCGATTTATGGAATTTGGATTTTTAAGGCGGTAATGGTACACAGGGTTGCTTTATTACAAAAAACATTGAAATTACAGCGCTAAAACAAAGAGAAGGTCTGACAGGAAAAAATGAAGAAAAAAAAAAAAGAAAGTTAGCCCTCTTGCTAATTTTTCTTTTGTTAATTGCCCATTTCAAATTTTCCGGGACGGGGATTGCAGGAGTCAAAACCGATTTTCCCTCCTCCGACACGTTCTCGATACACGGCGCCCTGCCGCTTTAACTCGCGCTGGCAGTTTAGGAATTATAAATTAATAAAAGTCGCAGCGAGCAAAAGTCATTGTCAGTTAATAACATCTCGGTGCGACAGGGCCCCCCTGCTCGGGCTCAACCTTCCACCCCCCCTCCCCACCCACAACACCAGCCGCAATAAACAGCCTCGTGCAAGTTCGTCATTTTAACGACCCCATAGATCAAATGCGCGGACTTTAATCTCCGCCCGCGAGGAAAATTAAAAGCGGAGCAGAACATTGTAATGGAAAAAGAAAAGAAGACTTAATACATTATTTATTTTTGACTCTTTACCGGATAATTTAGCGAAGAGTGAAATGGTTGGAAATTGAATCGGGTGGCAATGAACATCGTGTGTGACAATAAAATGAAAAGGGAAATTAACTTGAGCAAGAACATGCGGTGGTTGAGTGCTGCCCCCTGCTGGCTAGTGGGAGCAAGAACGATTGTTACAACAAATACAATTGTTGCAACAAATAAATTGCACTTGCCCAACTGAGAGGCCTGCTCGCCAAGCTAACAGTGAAAATACAAGACAATAACCAGACAGAGGGGGCCGGAGCAGCAGCAGACGGATGAAGAGTTTTGGTGAAGCACTTCATTGGACGAAAAAATATATGATAGGATGTGTAGAAAACGTGCTGTGGACTGAAAATGAACATTAAATATGTGTCTTTGAAGCCCCACTGTATTTAGCTCTCTATTGAAGTTACTCTTAAAACACTGAATAAATAAAATGATGAACTACAGCTATATTATTACTTACTATTGATATCATTTTTTCAGGTTTGGCGGGGCCGTATTAAAAAGCTTAACGGGTCGCATATGGACCCCCGGCCTTATTTTTTGCCCATGCCTGTTCTGATCAGACGACAAATCAAACACTTGCGGTGCGTCAACAGTAAATCAGTTTGACATTTACTGATAGTTTCAATAATAAATCAAACGTGGCCGTGCGTCAAAGGGCCTCGCGTAGCCTGAATGCACCACGGCGGCGACGGAGGAGTCAAAGCGATGTCGATGCAACAACAGAGGGATGTTTTGTGGCTTGGCAACGACTAATGGAGACAATCCCTGGAAAGGCGGAGAGCGGAATGGAACGCCGACTGTGCGTGTGTGTGTGTGCGTGAGTGTGTGTGTGTCACGCAGTGCAGGGGGGGTTAATCCAGCGAGTCACACGGCTCAGAATGTCACTCATGCCTTGGAAGTGATGAGTAGCAGCCGGCTGCCGCTCTCTCCCGTCGGAGCCGTGCACCTAAATAACCAGCATGCGGCTCCGTCGGGACACATTCCCACAAGAGTGCTCGGCCCGGGAACGTCGAACCCGGCTGAACCCGGCTGAACTCTGGAAGCGCCGGCCTCCAGAGGGACCTCCAAACAACCTCGGGTGAGCGTTAAAGAGCCGCGTTAGCGGAGGACGACCTCAAAGGAGCAGCAGCAGCAACAGACGGCATGCTCGATCGAGTGCAGGGGGCGAGAACGGTCGTGGCAATGAAAGGGGAAGTTCTTTTTTTTTTATGTCTTCCCTCCTCCGCTCCCCTCCGCCTGCTGATTTCAGTGGCTGCTGAAAGTTCACAAGCCACTCTGTGAATTTTATGTTTCGCGTCAAATCTTTGGCCTCTTGGGTCTCCGAACCTCAGCAACACAGGGAGTCATCCATCCACCCATCCATCCATGCATCCATTCATCCATCCATCCATCTATACCCCATCATTCGTCTGTCCATCATCCATCCATGCATCAATCATCCGTCCATCCATCTATCGCCCCATCTATCTATTACTCAATCCCTTCATTCATCTGTCCGTCATGCATCATACATCCACTTATCCATGCATCATCTATCCGTCATCTATTATCATCAAATCCATCTATCCCCATCTATTACTCCATCTTACATCCATCCATACATCCATTTGTCTGTCCGTCATCCATGCATTTGTCTCTTCATCCATCCATCATCCATCACACATCTATGCATCATCCGTCCATCCATCTATTACTCCATCATCCATCCATCCGTGCACTTGTCTGTCCATCCATCCACCACCCCATCCATCCGTCCATCCATCCCCCTTGTCCATCTGCCCATCCATTCCCCATCCATCCCTCCTTCCATCCATCGCTACATCATCCATCCAGTTTAAACCTCTAAATCAGCCCAGCCTGCTCGTCTATTGGAACATGTCATCAGCAATATCATCAGAATGCTAAGCTAAGGTAGCTAACAGCCTCTCTCTTCACCTCCGCTGCTGCTGCAGCTGCAGTCGAGTGAACAGCAGCAGCGTCTTTAAGCCTCGGAGGCAGTCTGCAAAAATAAACCAAACAGAATAATGCATTGTGTTTTTCTCTCTCTCTCTCTCTCTCTCTCCCTCCCTCTCTCTCTCTCGCTCGCCCGCCCGCCACCAAATGCATTAGTGGCTGTATTTTAGCTGTATTTTTTTCTGAAACAGACTTCTTCGGGGCGCTGCTCACTCAGCGAGGGTGAAAAGCGCCGGGGCTGGGTGTCATCCTCAGTGGGGAGGAGGGTTCATATTAATTTGACCCCTCACCCCCCCCACTCCCCCCCTTTGGGTGTCGGGGGATTGGCTGCACGTGAGCAGGCAGCGAGCGTCACAATAGCCACCACGGTGGAGGGTCAACATGACGATGATGGGCTCTGACACTGCCAGTGTGTGTGTGTGTGTGTGTGTGTGTGTGTGTGCTGTTCATTTAAGCAAAAATATATTTAAAGTGGAGCGGATGAACTGTAAATACGAGCGGAGATGCGTTCGGACACACTCGCTCTCTCACGCCGGCCCAGCGGTGCTGTGATTCACTGGATATTCATAAATCCAGCAGCGCCTCTCACCACTTTAATCAGAACTCCATTAAAACAACCAGTTCAAGTTCCAAGGTTTTTCTCGCTTTCTTCCGGGTGGAGAAAAGTGGCGGGCGGGCAGCGGGGCCTTCACTTGCGCTGCCAGTCTGACGGCCCCCTTCTGGAGGGAACAGGGAGCCCATCTGCTCTGGAAGCAGCACCCCCCCCCCGACCCCTGCCACCCCGCGGCTACTTCTGCGAGAATATTGCTCACAGCGCGTTAAGTTCACATAAACAAGCATCTGAATCAATAAGAAGAGATAGATTGATACATAGAGATATAGATACAAAGAAATATAGATAGAGAGATAGTTAGATAGATAGATAGACAGATAGTTAGAGAATTAGATAGAGTGAGATAGATAGTTAGAGAGATAGAGAGTGAGACAGTTAGACAGAGATAGATACATAGAGCGTTAGAGACAGATAGATAGATAGATAGATAGATAGATAGATAGATAGATAGATAGATAGATAGATAGATCAAAGGGACAAGTGCGTTAGCTAGCTCAATGCCACGCAGGCGTTCGTTTCTGACCTTTTTTGTTGTTGCTGCAGAAATTGTGATTTTGCATAAGCACAAACCCTGACCCCCGGGTACAAGCGGGTCGACTCCTCCTCAGGAGAACTTGCTACTTCAAGAATTTTATCCTGCACGTCTCTACATCAAAAAAAAAAATCCCAATTCGAGACGTGCTGTTTGAAGGGGTCGCGAGCCTTCTTCTTCGTCGTCTTCTTCTTTTCCTTCTAAAAGTGCCATGCAAGAGAAGCCTGACAGCCCGACTGCAGGGATTACAAGGCCGGGTTCGGGTTTTATTTTTTTTTTTTATGAGGCCACTTACAAGTCAGAGAGAACTTTTATTTTTTGCCTTTTTCTTCTGAAAGACTCCTCCACCTTTAAACCGCTGGTGGTCGCTGGCTGGGTTTGTTTCAAGACGCCCCCTCCCCCACTCGATGTGGGGGACTGCGATCGTGGATGGGAGTTAAGTAGAAACATGTGTGTGTGTGTGTGTGTGTGTGTGTGTGTGTTTGTATAGCGCTGATGTGTCAGGAGGGCGAATTAAAAAAAAAAATAAAAAGAAGAAAAAAAAAGAAGCTGATCAGAGGAAGTCGAGGCGGAAAAAAGCAACAGCCGCTTCATCTCGGGGCGCTTCGGTTGCCTTCAAACACATCCAAGTGCACTCCAACGTCCCACTCCCCTCTCCTCCCCCACCGGGAAGAGCATTAGCTCGGCTCCCTGCAGCCTCGGAATTACAGCCGACGTCGATACAGGTTGTCGGTGACGAGCTCTGACACGGCGTGTCATGAGAGCTGCGTCTTCAAACCTTTTTTTTAGCTTTTAAAAAGGTTGAAGGTTGGTCGCGCTACCAAGAGAGCCCCGGTTCCCGCCAGATCCATCTAGAAGAGCGGTTCTCAACCGATGGAGTCTCAGGACCCACATCCCCTCTACCCCCCCCATCACGAGGTCGCAACAAAAATTTATTCCACATGAATGAATTAAAGTGCTGGTCTGCTTTCTATCATGTCTAGTAAATAAAGTCTTGAAAATACTGAATTGAATTGTGTGTCCTGCAAAAAAAAACATTTTCTCTAAAAATATACACTACCAGTCAAAGGTCTGGAAACATACTTCTGATTTAATGGTTATTCTTTGATTTTCATGACTCTTACAGTGGAGATTGTCACTCCAGGCATCAAAACCATGGATAAACACATGGAATAGGTATTCAACAAAAAAGTGTGAAATAACTCAAACAAGTTTTATATTTAAGATGTTCTAGAGTACTTTCTGTGTGGAGTCTGCATGTTCTCCCTGTGTCTGCTGGGTTCTCTCCGGGTTCTCCGGCTTCCTCCAACAGTCCAAAAACATGCATGTGAGGTCAATTGAACATTCTAAATTGTCCATAGGTGTGCATGTGAGTGTGAATGGTTGTTTGTGTCTATTTGGCCCTGCGATGGACTGGCGACTTGTCCAGGGTGTCACCCTGCCTTCGCCCTAAGACAGCTGGGATAGGCTCCAGCAGACCCCCGTGACCCTGAATAGGAATAAGCGGGTATAGAAGATGAATGAATGAATGAATGTTCTAGAACAGCCACCCTTCATATAAAATACAGTATATAGAACAAATATTTATGCATTTTACATTTTTTTCTTTTGCCACATTAATCCACAGATCTTGGTCATATATTTGATGTCTTCAGTATCTACAGTGTAGAAAGTAGTAAACATAAAGAAGAAAGAGGTGTGTCCAAACTTTGACTGGTAGTGTATGTATATTAAAATCCCGGAAACTGCCCACCAAGTCGCAACCCAATCAAAACAGCCCCACGACCCACTTTTGGGTCGCGACCCACCAGTT
Source organism: Thamnaconus septentrionalis (assembly GCA_009823395.1). NCBI lineage: Eukaryota > Metazoa > Chordata > Actinopteri > Tetraodontiformes > Monacanthidae > Thamnaconus > Thamnaconus septentrionalis. The sequence goes on from CM020501.1 coordinate 27,660,344, forward strand.
GATACACGCCGATCTAGAAAAACCGTCCCATCTGATCCCTCGAGGGAGAGAGAACGAGCGACTCACAAAGCTTGTTGGACAAAGATGCGCTAAGCTATTAAAAGCCCAAACACATTTAGTTTAGTTTTTTTTTTTTCCTTCCCGAATTTCCATTTCAGCTTTTCAGCGCCGATCAAACGGCGGCGGCAGAAGCTTTGCAGGGACCATCTGGAGTTTCCTCGGCAGTCGGTGGGACGTCTGGACGTCTTCCCGCAGCCAGCTCTCCTTTGGTTTTGTTTTTCATTTTTAGAAAGGAGAGAAGAGAGCCAGGGAGACAATGCCAATGTGTCGCCGTGACTCAGTGTATACTTAGCCGAATGTGTGTGTGTGTGTGTGTGCGTGTGTGCGTGAGTCAGGTGGACGTGTGCCTCCCCAGAGGGGGGAGCTGGAGCGGTGCCACGGGAGCGAAAGCTCGCAGCACCGTACAAGGAGAAGTGGCGCCTCGGAGGCTCGACCCACTTCTGATATTTGAGAGCGATAAGGTCAACGAGCCTGGCCCGATACACTGCGGCCACGCTGACCCCCCCCCCCCACCCCTGAGTAACGAACCCCGCTCACAATCAGAGAGAGTCGGCGCAGGATGAAACCACTTTATAACAAGTGTTGGAAATGTAAAACGAGAGTGGGAACTTACATACTTGCACTGTATCTGGGAGTGGACATTCGGAGCTGCGCTTCCGTTACAGTTTCTCACAAAATAAAAGCCATATTTGTCAAATTCTGACAAAGTACAATTGCGATTTGCAAATGTCTCCGTTGAATGGTGCGAAGCGTATAGGTCATAATTCTCGTAAAGTCTTGTCCCGTGAGACCCCACTTTGAGGAGGATGGAGGGACAACATTTCTTATAGAAATCTGCATTTCGATGTCGTTTGCTGTCAAGAATGGTTGGAATGGAAAAAAGTTTTTCCATGACACTTTTGTGATGTAACTCTATCGTCGATATGTCTGAAAAAACACCTCATGAGAGCGTAAAAACCTTTTAGCAATATTTGAGTGGTTTTTCAAAGATTAGGTGTTTCCATTACCAGGATTACTGCAATGCCAAGGGTAATGGGAACGCAGCTTGTGGCTCAATTTTGGGGTCAAAGTTGTTGGATTTCCTGAGTGATCGATCCGGTTCAACCGTTCCCCTGACTCCTGTTAATTACTAAATGTATCGAAAGCAGGCACGGGCAAACTACGGCAGGGGGGGCCATACACCGCCCGTGAAGCTTATTAATCTGGCCCCGCCGAACTTGAAACCACTTACGGTATAATCTTATTTCTATGAACAAGTCAAGGATGTATAAACAAAAAAACAAACATATGTATTATGAACGTGCACTTTTTTTTTTATGTTCCTTTTACTTAAAATTAAATTCCTTAAATTCTAAAAGAAAAAACTCACGCAAAATGTGCAAAAGTCAGCTGACCAAGGCTGCAGGAGAAACAGGAAATTTTGCTCTGTTGCAGAACTGGTTTTCAAATCTAGTGGAGAAATCACCCCCTACAGGCTGGCCATGCGATTGCGCCAAATCTGTACGCAAAATTAGCATAGCCCCAATTCATAGCGATAAAAATACGAGATAGCGAAGGGCGAGCATACATGCACACACACACACCACTCAATACTAGCAATAGCTTAGCCTGCTAAAACGGCAGGCTAAATCATGATTTAGAACAAAAACAACACAACACAGAAGTTGTTACATTAGGTTAGAGTTGTCAGGAGACTGGATCGTAGGGTTCTCAAGCGAGGTCTCCCAAAAGCTGTGTTTTTTTGCTACTTGTAGTTTCTGATTAATCAGATGTTGTGCATTTTCTTGTTCATGCTACATAAAAAAAAAAAAGAAAGGAGCGAAAACGCATCTTAAATCTGCACAACACCAGGACCTCTCGTCCTTCACGAGCGCATCTTCGCCGTCGCTTCGCCTCTTTCCCGCCGCCGCGAGCCGTGCGTCTCCTCCTCTGAACTGCCGGGGAGGAATGTTTTATAAATCAACCCCCGGCGAAGATGAAAGTGACTCTGGGAAGAAAAAAAAAAAAAAAAAAAAGCGACCGACTGCTCAATTTTTTGATTTTTTATTTATTTTTATAATTTTTTTCCCCCCACACTCACTAGGCAGAAAAAAAAGTGACAGCAAGCGCAAGAAAGAGATTTTGGGAGCAGCGGGAGCTCGCAAATATTTTTTACTCGTGTTGAACGATACCACCACCACCACCCGCCGCCCGTCCCGTGTTGACATAGTTTCCATGGCGAGGTCGGCGTGTTGACGAGTTGCATTCCGACTCTCTCTCTCTCTCCCACACACACACACACTAACATTTACTCTGGGAGGGTCAGTTAACAGTCTCCTGGACTCCAGTGTTTAACAGCCGCCGCCTGACTGGTACAAGGGAAAGTGCTCCGCAGGTTAACAGCCACTCTATAGCTTTGGGGGGTTGTGGGGGAGTGCGGGGACATGGGGAGGGGGGTAGAGGGGCTTTGAAAGGGGGTAAGTTGATACAGCGGTGGCGACGTCCCCATAATGCAAGAGTTACGAGACTAAGAATAGCATTGTTTTATGACTCCGACGTAGCGAGCTCCACTTAATGTAAACCTCAAGACCGGACTCATCCATCTCGCTGAGGTGCCCTGGCCAAAAAAGAAAAACGTTTTTTGGTTTGTTTTTTTGCTTCAAAATCGGATTCGGAAAAAGCAGGAAGCGGTTGCTTCAAGCAAATCTCAAGAACCACAGAAGAAGAAGAAGACAAGGAAGTGAAGGACTGAATTTGTGAGCAGCTGCTGGGAAGGAGACTAGTGTGAATGCCATGTAAAGCCTCTGTTCCACTAAAATTAGCGCAATGTCACCATGTTTTTGGACGCGGGACGTCGCGGAATCGATCGGCATCGAGTTCCGTCTCCACACACCAAACCCAGCCGATCGGAGCCGATTATTACCCGGGTCGCTTGCCGGGTTGTTTGACCCGGTACGTCGCGGAACAGCGCGGCTCGGTGAGCCAATTCCACTGCCACCAAATGCCGATTAGTAGCGCGACATCACCAGGTTTTTTTGGCCTGTGGAATTGGGGCTTAAGCAACACTTTTAGCCAGACAACCAATTAGCATTTTCACGTTCAAAGAAAAAGAGCAACAAACTCACTACGCTACTTGTGCAAAACAAAAAACAAAAACATTACGAGTCGCATTTGGAGATTCCGACGCAAAACCTTGGTGGAGGAGCTCCCCTGCTCTGCCAGTCAAAGATCCGTTTTCTAAGAATAGAATGGTTTTACGACTGTTTCATGAGCTCCACTTAATATGAACCTGGCCATGCGGCCCCAGCGCCTCAAGACCGGACTCAACCATCTCATCCCACACCCCCTGAACGTTTTTCGTTCAAAATCAGTTTTGGAAAAAGCAGGAAGCGGTGCCTTCTGGCGAATCTCAAGAACCGCAGAAGAAGACGAGAAGGTGAAGGATGGAAGCAACACTGTGAACTCGCGAGAAGCTAGCGTGAATGCTGTGTTAGCAAAACTGCTAGTAGACGACCGATTTGCATTTTCACATTCAAAGAAGAAGAAGAACAGGCTCGTTAAAACATGCTAAAATCAGACACACAGAGCAGAATGAAACACTCCTCTGCAAACTTATCACCCCTGCTGCTGGATGAACAGTCGGGAGATTTAGTGCCCCCCCCCACCACTGGGTGGGGATCAGTGAATGCATCGGGGGGCCCCACCGCTCCCCCCGCCACTCCCCCCGCCGCCCCTCCTCAAAACAATAACTGATGAAGTGTTCGACGCAACGAAAGTCTGGAATGCCAAACAGACTCGAGGATATACGGCCCGGCACGCCGCCCGGACGTTTGGGTGTTCAGTTACCCAGAGAGGTAGGCTGAGAAGAGCCAGACGCACACACACACACACACACACACACACACACACACATACATGCAAGGAGGCGCACTTATTAAAACACAAACGCACATTAACCTCAGCTGCAAAAACGCCGCCCAAAGGGTCGATGGATTTCGTCCAGTGAAAACAGCAACACTTTGCGGGGCCCCCGCTGCAAAGCACTGTGGGTAAACTGCACGACTTGAAGGAAAATAACCCTTCAACGCAACACCCGGGGGCCGCAGGGCACGGAACTCGTCCGGATCTTTTTCTTCTGCCGCATTATCCGCAGTCGGGTCGCGGGGGCAACAGCCGCAACTGGTAAATCGAGAGCTTTGCTTTTCGCCTTGGCTCCTTTTTCACTACGACAGAGCGGTACAGCGACCGCATCACTGCAGACACCAATCCGCCTGTCGATCCTCCATCTTTCCCTCACTCGTGAACATGACCCCGAGATACTTGAACACGTCCATCTCTGCGGGTGGTCGGGTGTGGGCTCACCACCCGCAGAGTAAGCCGTAGGGGTCGGGTTCTTTGTGACACAGGCGGCAGTCGAGGTCGAGGGTCTCAACGACCCAGGCCTTGGAAACAGGCGCTGGCTGTAGGGACATGGAATGTCACCCGCCTGGATCGTGCACAGAAAAAGAAGGCCGTCTTTGCTTGCTAGCGACTTAGCTAGCTAGCTAGCCAGTGGCGCTACTTGGGGAAAAGAAAAATAAAGAGAACAAAAGAACAACAAAAACAAAAATCTCAATCTCCAATTACCAGTCACGTTTAGAGATACCAACGCAACAACTCGGTGAAGGAGCTCCTCAGCTCTGCCAGTCAAAGATCTGTTTTCCCTGCCAGTGGCGCTGTGGCGAGAGTTGCCAACCGTCCCGTAAAATACAGAATTGTCCTATACTTGACGATGAAAAGGTGCGTCCTGTTTTGAATTGATACGGGACGGGGTTTGTGTCTGTGAAGCAAAAGTGGATGCAGAAATACAGGCAAGAGTGGGAAGATGTGAATGCTTGGCTAAATGCTGTGAGAGAAAATGCTTCCAAAGTACAATTCAAACTTTGTCAGCAAGTGTTTTCTGTGGAGCACGATGGCCTCGCAGACGTGCGTCAACATGCTTTATTCATTTAATTCCTTTGTAAAAACCATCCATCCTGCACTTTGACTGTTGTGTAAAAATGTTAAATTTTAAAAATTTCACACAATTTAAACATTCTGCTTATTTCTAATGTCTATTGGTAACAAAGCATTTCAAAGTATGTGGAACATATACTTTTTTGAAACCCTATTTCAAGTTATTATTTACCACTACTGGTGAGCCACTGGCCTGTGATGAGCTGCTGTAAACAGCGGCAGCGATTACAGCCCGCACGAGAATTACACGCGTCGCCTCTGGTAGGCTCCGTGGAGGAAACAGGCGGCTTTGTTCCTCGGCTCAATTTTATTCTTTTTTTTTCACTGTCTGGATTGTTATTCTGTTTTTTTCTTCCTTTCCCTCTTTTGCTATGTGGGGCAAAGATGCAAAAGTCGGAGCTCCAGTCAGAGGGGGCGGGGCACCTCGGCGAGAGACTCCAGATTTTTCACTGCGTGGAAGTGGGTCAGAGAGACCCTGAGAGGGGGTGAGGGTCTTGGACCGGAGCTGGAAGAGTAGAAGTGGAGAGTTTTCCGGAAAAGGAAGGAAAAAAAACAAAAAAAAAACTACCAGAGCTGCCGGTGAGAATCGTCGGACTCATCTGCATTTCTGATGAGGGACGAGTGAAAGGGAGATGGGAGTGATGGCAGCCGTGAGAGAGTGAGAGGGAGAGGGAGAGATAGAGTGAGAGAGGTGGCAAACAAAGGCTATGAACAGATTGGGGGGAGTGGGACACATCCCAGCAAAGTGACAAGTGAGAACCACGTGGACGTCCACTCCTGAATTATGAAGCATTTCTTCCTCTGGCTTTTCTTTCCTTCCTCCTCCACTACACCTTCCTCTCCTTCTCCCTCTCCCTCTCTGGAAGTTTTTACCCCCTCCTTCTTCACTGCCTTTCTTTCCCTCAGCCTCCATCCCTCCCTCCCTCTCTCGTTCGGGAGAACCTGACTGATGGCTCGCCCAGAGACGGAGGAGAGAGCGCGAGAGAGGGAAAATTGAAATTGGCCCACATTTGTCACAAGTCGGAATGTCGCTGGGAATGGGATTTGTGCCGACCATGATCTATAGGGAAGACTGGAACAGATATGGATGATACAAACATGTACCGTGAAGACTGGGTGGGGTGAGATTTACAATAATATATATACAGATATACAAACAACAACAGCAGCAAACGCCCCAAATTTCTCTCGATGCAGCTGCTCGAGTCCGATGAAATCATTATTGAGCGGGAGCAACTGATTGGCCGTTTTCGCGCTGCACTTTTATTTGGATGGTAAATATCTGTGATGGCTCCCCGGCAAAGGGTAAGAGAAGATTTAGCAGTTGTAGCTTGCTAGCCGCGAGTTAACACGGTCGCTAGCCGCTCAGCCACCCTGGTTTCCCGCCTTTTTTGCCATCTAAAAAAAAAAAATAAACGGTCAAAAAAAATTGTCTAATATATATATATATATATACACATATATATATATATATGTATACATATATATACACACATATACATGTATATATACATATAAATGTATCTACACACACACACACACACACATATGTATATTGTTTTTTGCTTTTCTTTCTTTCTGCTGGAGTCAGCGTGATCACAAATGTGTCAGTCGACAATATGTTGTGCCCTCCACCCCCCCCGAGACGTACAGACACACGTCATTGGGGGGTTCTGGGAGACAGCAAGTAGCTGAGTCAGCGGTGTGACAAGACGGAGTGACACTGTCGCTCCACAGCACTTGGGCAGAATTGTTAATGAGGAAGAAGGAAGGAAAAACAAAATAAAATTAAAGAAGAGCTGGAGAATCTGAACAAACGGCGGAAGAAGTGATATTTTTGAGACACAATTGAGAAACCTCCTTCCTTTACTCCCTCTCAGGCCCTAAGTGATGTCACAAAGGGTGCTGAAACCTCCTGGATGCCTCCCCCAGGGTTAGTGACATATTCATCAGCCAAGAGTTGGCGCCGCCCCCTGCGAACTGCCCTGTTTATTTATCCCTTCCAAGCAGCGTATCAGCAGAAGGCAGTAAACACAGGGCTAACTAGCTTCTCTGGAGTCCCGGCTGTAAACAGAAGATATATGAACATTGGCATGATGTGTACACATCACAAAAACAACCCCACAAAACACATTTCCGGCAACATTACATCATATAAATCTATTTATTAAAAAAACAAAACAAACATCATTTTAATTCATCATTTGCAATCAAATGACAAGATCAAAAGACACTGAGGAAGTCTGGCAATGGCGTGTTCAGCGACGCGTAGCGGTGCTACTGGTGGGTGTGTGTGTGTGCGTTGAGAGCCTAATTATTCGTGTGCACTTTTCAAATGTCTGTGTGTGATAAAAAACAAAACATTTTAAAAACAAAAACACTATTAGAGGCTGCAACGGCACACACACACACACACACACACACACACACACACACACACACACACACACACACACACACACACACACACACACCTGTAGGGGTTTTTATCTGGAGACTGAATTATGGCAATTAATTAAGCCCAAATGTACGGATTAGGCTGGCAGCGCGGACCTGGCAACCCTCCCAACCGTCTCTTTCTCCACCGCTCGGATTTCCTCACCAGCTACAACCACATTTTTACATTTAACAGTCATTGCGTTTTTATCACTGCAAGGTAAATTTCCAGAGCTTGGCTCGTCACTGACGATTGTAGGTCCGGTAATTTGCGATATGGTTGCACGTTTTGCAGTTTGTACGTTTTTCGTGAGAAGAAAACGTAAAACACATGAAAACAAATGCATCTTGTTGGCATCTGACGTTGTTAGTCGTCTACGTGGCACATTTGTTGTAAGAAAAAAAAAACCTCACTGACTTTCAACTAATGGCAAACGGTTATGGCACATTTTGTTAGCGATTTTGAGTTACAATTTAAGTTTGTGCAGCTCCAATCCCGCGCAAGAGACGGTAAAAGTGAACCCCAGTGGCTAAAGGTTTGCGGTTAAGTTCTTCAGTGTTTAAAAAGTATGCACAAACATGAAATGGGCGGGTGAGAATATTTTTAAAAACAAATAAAACAAAATTATAACAATAAGGCTCACACGGCATTAGGGAAAAAAAGCAAAAAAAAAAAAAAGTGTGTGGCTCATGATTTGTGGATTTTTAACGGGGGCACTTAGCACCGAGCTAGGCAAGGCTAACTGACAAATGAGTAGGATTCCCCATCGCCATATTGTGCATAAAGTCAAACTCATTTGCTTTCTCGAAAATGTCACATCAGTTTTCTGAGGGCAAAGCTACAGTTGCAAAAAAACAAATAAAACCAAAACAAAACGGTTAGCCTAGCATGAACATCGTAAGGCTGGTTCTTGTCAAAAGTCTTGCAAAATGTCCTCCGGTGGCATTCATTTTAACCCACTGTAAACAACGACAAATGTGTTTTACGCTTGAAGCATTTCAAGTTTAATTTTAACTTGCAAGTGAACTTTTTTAACTTCCACTTTTTAAATCGCAGCTCGACACTCGATCTAATCGAATGTCAGAGGTTATCCGATGGCAAGCGCAAACCGAATCAGGTGCCCATGCTAAGCTAACCAATCCAGAGAGTAGCTCCATACCTTGATGCACATGACGTAAAGTTGACATCAGTTATTATTGTAATCAGTATTTTTTTTTTAGAACTCGAAATTTTTTTTAAAATAAATGAAATCCCCAATCTAGTATTTCTTTAAAAAAATTAAAGAAAAAAAAAAACATACATGGTTTTTCAATACCAAACTGCCATGGAGACGCAAAGGCAGCGGAGTTCATTGAAAAAAAAAAAACGCCCACGCCAGGAGTGGCGGTGTCGGAGCTAGCACGCAGCGCGCTAATGAGCTTTCCATTTGCGCACAGACTGGTTGAAAAATAATAATAAAATAAAAAAATACAAGTTCAAAATGTAGGTGTCGTGAAAAAAACAGAGAAAACAACAAACCCTGCTCATGATGACATCCGCATGCCATCACAAAAACAGTACATGCAAACTCCTTTGTCTCACACACACACACGCGCACGCACGTACACACACAAGGCAAAAAAGAAAAGCAGTTGGAGGGTAAGTTTCGGAATATTTCTTGTTTTTGATCCCTAGAGGGGGAAAAAGAATTAATGTGGAGAGCTTCCTGCTTCAACTGTTGATCTTGGGCAACAGCAAGCGAGCGCACCCCCGTTAGTTCAGATATTGGCACCGTGTACAGTATATATACATATATGTATAGATATATGTATATATATATAGATATATATCTCACGCACAAACACGCACACCAACTGCATATCTCTGTGTAAAGCTTAAAAAGGTCTCTTCTCTTCTTTTCTCTTCTTTTTTTGTTTTAAATCTCTCTTTAAAATTTTCATAAAACTAGAGGATTAAGGTCAATGTGGTCCACAGGGGGGCGCCGTTGCTGCTCGTCCGCTGTCGCTGCTCGTCTTCCACGTCGCTCGTCGCCCCAAAAAAATTCCCCAAAAATTAAAAATCGGCTTGGTTGGGGGAGGGGTAGCGTGGCGAGCGCAGGTAGCCGTGGCGTTGGAAGAAATGAAGTGTCCAGCCTGAGAGTGGTGCCGCGAGCAAGAGCGAGAGCGAGAGCTCCCCCTGGTGGTCCGAGAGAGGCCCACCCCCAGCCACTACCGTATTCCCGAAAAAAGTGGCAGTGATGTCTCGGAAAAATGAAGCTCCTCACGACGGAAGAGTTCCAACTCGGGGGAGCCCCACGAGTCTTTCCAAAGAAAAAAACCCCAAAAAACTTTATTTAAAAAAAAACAAAAAAAAAACGAGCGGAAGCGCCAAAGATTTTATTGGATATGGCCACCTCCCACTTTGCCCCTCCCCCACCGCCACCGCTACCGTCAGTCCCAGCGCCCGTCGTCCCCTGGGAACAAGCGCGTGTCCCAGTAGTCGTCCGTGGGCGTGTGGAGGCGGCGGCCGCCACCGCCACCGCCGCCGTGCGGGTGGAGCTTCCTGTGAGCGGCGGCGGTGGCGGCAGAGGCGGCGGGGGAGGGGAGTGTTTGTCAGTCCATCTCCAGGTCCATCAGTTTGTTGCGCGAGCGAGGCGTGTGCGCCGTGTTGCGGCAGCAGCAGTGGGCACACAGCAGGCCCAGCACCAGCGAGAAGAGGCCCACACCTGGGGGAGGGGAGAGAGAGGGGGAGGGGTTGTTGTGAGGTTGTTGTTTTTTAATCTTATTTGATTTTTTTTTTTTTTTTTTTGAGGGAGATTGAGGGGGGATTAGATGCGGTCGACGGCAGAGGAGTTTTTTCTTTTTCAATCTATTAATTTGTTTGTTTATTTGGCCTTGCAGCTAACGCTAACTGCTAAACTGCTTTGCACCTTTTTGCTTGAGTAGCATCGCTGTATTTGGAATGACTTGAAACGCTCATCATTTGTTATCAGGGATGCACCGATACCGATACCAGTATGGGGTATCGGTACAGATACCAGTGTGAGGTACTGGTACTGACACCGGCATGGGGTATCGATACTGATACCAGTATGGGGTATTGGTACAGATACCAGGATGGGGCATCAGTACCCATACCAGTATGGCAGTGTTTCTCAAAGTGGGTGGTGTGACAGAGAAAGTTTGAGAACCACTGCCCTAATGCCATGCAAGTCTATGGGGTCAAAAGTCAACTTTGTCCTAGAGACATGGGGCCACTTGCAGGTTCATCGGGATCCTCAAGACACAGCCACATCAAATTTGGGGCTTCTAGCCTGAAAAATCTTCTTCCTCCAAGGTGGGGCGTGACAGAGAAAGTTTGAGAACCACTGCAGTATGGGGTATAGATACTGATACTAGTATGGGGTATTGGTACAGATACCAGTATGGGGTATCAGTACCCATACCAGTATAGGGTATCAGTATCCATACCAATATGGGGTATAAATACGATACTAGTATGGGGTATCAATACCGACACCAGGGGTTGAGTACTCTACTCATACACATAAAATATGTGCGGATACTGCGACAGGGTTACCAGTTGGATATGTATGTATATAAAAAATTTTGTGAAAAATTTGTCTTTGTACCGCAGTGAAACTTCTGTCAGTCACCCCATGTTCTGGAAAAACATGTTGAGAAATATTGTTCAAATAACAGAACAAGACAGAACATATTTTTTTCTGTTGAAAAAAATGATTCAAAGTAATTATATATTTATTATTATATATTCATTTATGATATATTATTTATATATTAGGCTTTATGAAGTACATGGCATCAGTATCGTGAGTACTGAAATGCAAATACTCCTTCTGTGAAAAAGTTGTTGCTAATTACTTTTCCCTGTTAACGCCAGCACAGTTTCACTCGAAAAAGTTTTTTTTCCACTGTTGGGAGATATTTGTATATGTTACACCTATTGTATTGGCACTGTTTGTAACTGTGTTTTTTTTAATCTGTTAAAACTATTTTGAAATCATACTGAGACAGTTTTTTGTTGTTGTGTCGCCATCTGAACAGGATCCAGGATGGGCAAAGATGCTTCCGTCCCTTCACTCACTGGGATTTGAACCCGCGCCAGACGAGACATATTTTATTTATCGTCGCCGGCCAAATGAACCTCCCACCCCCTTCCAAAAAAATTGAAATAAAACTAAAAATCAATTTTCTGTCTCATTTATATTCGCCGCACTGGGTTTTTCCAGTGGTCAGGCACGTGTCCTGATATGCAAAAATCAATAAGTAAACAGAGAAATAAAACAACGGCGTAGCAGGGCAAGGGAGGGAGGGTAAGGGGAAGACTGATTGAGGCATTTATAAGTTAGCCGACGTGTTAGCACGAGTGCTAAAATTAGCGCAATAGCTGCGAAGAAATGGTGAAATGATGAAATGAGCTGTGGCTACGTTACCTAGCGAGGCGGAGAGGCCGTAGAGAAGTGGCAGCTTTAACGACTCCCACACTGCCGGAGGAGGAGATAAAAACAAGATGAATCGCAGTTCAAAAGCAGTGGGTTTGAATTCTTTTCCGACTTCCCGTTGAACTCACCGGCAAATCGCACCGTGAGGAAGACCCGCGACGACGTCAGCTCCACGGCTTCGGTCCAGGCTCCTGTCGACGCTGACAGGTACCAGGGGGTGGCGATGCAGTGGTACTCGCCGCTGTCGCTGCACCCCACACACACACACGCACACATACACACACACACACACACAAGCGTGGTTAGCGCGTTTCCATCACAGTTTTTCGCAAAATAAAAGTGATATTTCTCAAATTTCAACAGTACAATTGCCATTTGCAGGTGGTTCCATTGATAAGCTGTAATTCTCGTAAAGTCTCGTCCCGCGAGATCTACGAGAATTAGTAGATTGACGGTGATCGGTGAAGGAGGATTTTCTTTTTCTTCTTTTTCCATCTAATAATTTGTTTGTATGTTTGGCCTTGCAGTCAACGCTAACTGCTAAACCACTTTGCACCTTTTTGCTTTTACTGAAGCCGCTTGATTAGTCGCATCATTGTATTTGTAATGACTTAAAATTCTCATCATTTGTTATTAGGGATGCAGCGGAACCAATACAGGTAATGGGGTATCAATACCAATACCAGTGAGAGGTATTGGTATGGGGTATCAATACTAGCATGGGGTATCAGTAACTGATACCAGGGTTGAGTACTTATACACATAAAATACGTGCCGATACCACGACAGCGACACCTGCTGTCTATGTATGTATGTGACAATTTTGTTAAAATTTGTTTTTGTACTGCAGTCAAACTTGTGACAGTCGCCCCATGTTCTAGAAAAACAAACTGTTTGTAGAGCCGTCACAGCAGAGGGTACAATACAGACCAAAAGGGCGAAATAAGCCCATTGCTAAGAATTTGTGTTCACAATGCGCAGTAACTGTGCAAATCCTCTCCTGCTATTCATTTGTAGACCACACTACACTTATTTTACTCGTCTTATTTACTCAACTTTATTTTTGCACTATTTTTTACCTATTTAAAATATACTTATTTTTTCATCTCATTATATTTTAACATTCTTTTAACAATCAACACACCAAGCAGGAGTAGAACCTCAAATTTCGTTGTATGCTCACTTACAACAACAACCAAGGCTTTTAATTCCGATTCTGATTCTAACGGCCGACGTAGCCGACGTAGCCGTAGACGACACCCACCTGTCCTGCGTGCCGTGGACGCTCAGCGTGTACGTGTGCGTGTCTTTGCGCTCCACCGACAGGTCGCTGGAGGAGTTGCGTGTCTCCTTGCGCACCACGCCGAAGCGGTCCACGCTGGCCACCTGCGTCGTGGTCTCGCCGCCGCGCAGCCGCGTGAAAAGCCAGCGCACCTCGTACGCCAGGTCGTCTGCGCAACAGAAAGAAGAAGACAAATAAAAACTGTTTAACACTCGAGTACAGATGAACAGAGATGAATCTGTGAGTTTCTCTAATGCCATTTAAATCTGTGTTTTCAAGTATTTTTCACTTGTGAATTTTCTTTATGAAAAAATTTGTAAATAAAAAAATGCTGTAACTTGTATTTGCACACTCGCTTTAGACCATTTCTGTCTTTTCTGAAACCGGGATGCGATCCGATGTTTGGATGAAAGGACCACTTGGTCAACTCAGAAACGGTTGTGTTGCACAAAACACTGATTTCTTTGCTAAATATATAAATATCTCAATTAACTGCAAGCAGGAACCTGTTAACAGTGACCGTGGACAGGGTTCGAATCCCGTTGCTTTGTGGAGGGTTAATGGACGTTTCGTTCTATAGCTCGGAGACTGGGGTTCGATTCCTGTCACAGTTCATTTTTGTCTGATATCTGTTTAACATCCTTCCTGTAGGTGTGAAGGTAAACAGAGGTTAGGATCACTTAACATTAAGCAGCTGAATAGCTCAGTGACTTAAGACGATGAGTTGGAGACTGAGAGAGCAACTCTCAATTCTTTCACCAGTTCGTACTCAATGTCAAAAGGACAAAAATACATTCAGTTGCTTTGCATGATATCGGAGGAAGTAGGGCAAAACCTCATCACGTCTGAAAATGGAAAAGAAGTCATTCTGGGCACTTTTTTTTTTTGCAAAAAGTGTAAAGCAGACATGGGCAAACTACGGCCCGGGGGCCATATGCGGCCCGTTCAGCTTTTTAATCAGGCCTGCCGAACTTGAAGAAATTATATTAATTGTAAGTATGTCATAAAATATTTTTTTTTAGGGTTTAACGAGCCATTTCAATAAAGAGCTAAAACCATGGGGCTTCAAAGACACAGACTGTGTTGCAACTTTGCTTTTGTTCCTTTTCAATTGACGTTAAAGCAACATGTTTTCTACATATCCCATGATATATTTTTCTCTCCTATGAGGTGGCTCACCAAAACACTCCGTCCATCTGCTCCTGCTCCAGCCCCCTCTGAAACCATTGTGGCCCCACCAGTCAAAAGGTTTGCCCACCCCTGATGTAAAGGCTCAGATCAGCCCCAAACTCGCAGGTGTGACTGTTCTGCGATAGCTTAGAACGAGTAATAGGAGGAAAGAGTCCAGGACCAAGCAGACGGTGACGACACTATCAAAACAACACAATGTCTTTCCTCTGCGTTTTACGGAAGCCGGGTGGGGGAGAAAAAACACCAGCGCCGTCACATCGAGGGATGATGAGGAAGAAGATAAAGGGAGGTGGGGGGAGGAGAAGACGAAGAAAGAGGGACGCAAGGAGAGGAGAGAAGGACGGCGGCGAGAAGAGGAAAAAAAAACAGCGACGAGAGAGACAGAGTTGGTGATAATAGATGCAATCTCTGGGAAAAAAGGGAAGGAGGGAGGGAGAGTAGGAGGGTGAGAGAGGGAGGTAATTATTTCCAAGAGCGAGATGAAGAGGAGGGAGAGAGAGGAGCACAAACTAGTCATTAGTCTGTCAGGCAGAGAGGGGACTATTAACACTACACTTCCTACACACACACACACACACACACACACACACACACACACACACACACACACACACACACACACACAAAGTGCAATAAAAACCCCATGGTGTCTTAGTCATCCTCTGTCATTTAGGAGGCAAACACGATGATGCAGATGGCAAAAAAAAAGAAAAAGAAAAGAAAAATTGAGAGGCCGTCGGTGAGCCACGCCACGGAGAAAACAGAAAGACAAACGACAGACAATCTCTGGGAAGGAAGGAAGGGAAGGGGAGGGGGGGAAGATAGATAAATAAATAAATGAATGAAAGAATGAATAAAAAAAGGCGAGGGAAGGAAGGAGATGGATGATGGAGAGACGGGGAGGACAAGCGGAGCGAGCGTAATGAAGAGGAGGAAAAGCGGAGCCAGCGCACCCTGAGCGGGAGTAATGAATCACATCTCCATTCCTGCTCTCCTGCTCTAATGGCTTTAATATTCAAGTGCTACATCATTAAAAAAAAAAAAAAAAGTTAGCGTTAGCGAGCGGTTTTAGGTCACCGTCTCGTGCTCTTTATATCAGACGGGATCATTTTCTGGACACTTGGCCCTGAGCACAGAGGAGGAGGAAGAGGAGGAGGAGGAGGTGTGGTCTCGGGGAAGGATGAGGGAGTCGGGGGTTCGAGAAGTTCTGATGGTTGCCGCCAACGATACTGTAGCCTTGGAAATTACGCAGCTAAACGAGACGCTACAGCAGAGGTGGGCAAATTTTTGGACTTGTGGGGACACAACAGCTTCTAAAATTTAACAGAGGGGGCCGGAGCGGCAGCAGCAGATGGAGTGTTCTGGTGACTCACCTCAAAGGAGGAAAAAAATATATCATGGGATATGTAGAAAACGCGTGCTTTAATGTCAATTGAAATTGAACAAAAGCAAAGTTGCAACAAAAATCAGTGTCTGACGCCCCACAATATTTAGCTTTTTATTGAACCGACTCTTAAAACATGAAAAAATGGATGAAATACAGCTGATTTATGACTTACTTACAATTAATATCATTTCTTCAAGTTTGGCGGACCGGATTACAAAGCTCAACGGGCCGCATATGGCCCCCGGGCCATAGTTTGCCCATGCCTGTGCTACACTGATTGAGGTTCGTTGTGACTCCATTAAATGTAGACGAAAAATGCAAACGATCGTAGAGATGCTACACAGTCTCGGATTTGGTCACAGGAACTGATACCAGGACCGGGCTTCTCCATTGGTCGGTTGTTATAACTAAACCCCGCCTCCAGCTACCGCCCCTTTGTCCTCGAAGGATGCCGATTGGCCCGGTCACATTCCGACCGACTCCAGGCGGGGCGGAACGGATGCAGATTTCCAAGACGGGTCCTGCATTTTTAATCTCAATGAGCGACGCGTGTGCCGCCTTGTGTAACATCTTTTGAAGATGTTTCATAAGAATTGACAATGGTGCCGAGAACTCAAACCCAACTTCAAGCGTTTCTGAGAAATTATTACCGAGGTGAAAAAAGGGAATAATTGGAATTCTATTTTAACACGGACAGTGAAAGGCGGGGAGAAAGGAGCGACTTCAAACGGGACATCTACGCTGGAAGTTTATAAAAAAAAAAGAATCTCCATCATCGCAGCCAGATGATGATGATGATGATGATGGTGATGGTGATGGAGATGCAATTGGACACAGTGGCAGAAAGTGTCCGATCTCTGCGGGCGAAAAGCGAGGACGAACGGGAAGTGACACTAATTGAGAGGGGTGAGCGGGTCGGCTGACCACCAACCAACACACACGCACACGCACATGAGTGAAGTTCTGACACAAAGAGCCGACTCTGGTATTGAAGAACAGCCAAACGGATTCATGTAGGAATACACTGGAGGCTTCACAATTTGTGTCAGTCTACGATTTAAAGCAGCACAATGTCTTCCTTCAAGTTTTTTTTTTTTTTACTTTAAGGTGATCGTTTCCGAATCATTTTTTGCAATTTGCACGGCAACAATGCCACTGGCACAACGCCACCTGCTGGCCTGGTAAAGTACTATATAATTTTGCAAGACCCCACCGTACCTTACGACAAAACCTAAACACCGAACACCTAAATACCTGAGTATAAAGGCTAACTGCTGTAGCTTGTTAGCTCACTATTACATGTATGTGTGAGTAAAGAGAAAAAAACAATATGGGTTGAATCGGGGGGGAATCAGGAATAGACAAACAAGGGATAGGACCGGCGTTTTCTTGCGAAAGGGTGCTGGGCAGGCAACCCTTGTTCCCCTAGATCTACTGTATATCAAGCCAGCAGGAGGAGCTGTGTGAGTGGTAAGGTCAATGAAAAAACATCTCTTTCATGTACTAATAACTCGCATGAAGAGGTCTAATCAAGAACTTTTGGCACGGGTAAAAGAATTAGAAGAAATTAACTCCCAAGTCCCAGGGCTCTGATATCATCACAGAGTACAATCAGGATCATGGGGATTGAGATTTATGGAGCGCAGCGAACGATCAGTCTGACAGAAGTTTTTTTTTATTTTTTTTTTATTGAAGTAAAAGAAGCCTTTCGCAGCTGCCTTCTTGGCAGAGACGCGACGATTGCCTCAGCGTTAGCATGTGGTTCTGCTGGGAGAGTCTGTCCATCAACAGCAGCTCCCCATTGGCCAGCACCACTGCAGAAGGAAAAACAGACCTCACAGGCTTTGACGTAGGCGGGGTATGATAAACACCTCCATCCGCCGGGCGCATAGCCGACGTAACCCGAGGTAAGAATCACATCCTGACCTGGACGAGACGGTAATCCCCCACAAGCTGAAGCTCCGATCTGCATTAAAATTCCCTGTTGCAGCTGCAGGCGAGAATTGCGCATTGACGTTTCAAACGTGGGCACTGGGGAGGACGCAGCAAATATTTAGGACAACTCCAGCACACGGCTTTGTTTTGAATGATTTAGACCAGAGATTGCCAAAGATCTTGGAACTGATGAATGGTTGATCAGTAACACATCCGAACACAAAAATACAAACCACAGATTTTAGTTTTTTTTTTTTTTTTTTTTTTTACAAACATCCCGGAATTCCCCTAAAAGGAGCAAGGCCATGGAGTACTGGCCAACTGAAATGATTGATTGGGTGTCCAATTATGTTTGCAAATTATATCAGAATCCACAACCAAGAAAACGTCAAATACTTCAAACGTTGAACCACACCAACATTTTTCAAGGAAGCCTGAGCGCTTGATTCTAATGGTTTCTGGCTTGCGTCACATGTTGGTAAAAGAGGGGTGCGGCTATTTAAAACTAAAAAACAAGACCAGGAAGGAAAACTGCATTGTTATTTTCACAGTAATGCAATTTTCTTTTGTGCAAACAACATGATCACAAAAAAAACCCAAAACAAAACACAGATGCTCTGTTAGGCTGGGACGTGATCGGATCTTTTCTAGTCCCACGTCAAAGTGACGGCATTCCGATACAATGCGCTACTTAAACAGCCGACAGTCTGTCGCACTTGCAACAGCAGCGGGTTAGTGTGTGACACTGCCGCTGCCGCCGCCGCCGCTCGTGATCAAAGACACACTTTGCATAATTCGGCGGGAGTGACACTTGTTTCAGTGCTCGAGAACCTGCAGCTATAATTAGAAAGTATCTTTCTTCTTCTTCTCCTGTTTTTCTCTGCAGCTAGCCTCCACATTTCTCCGGCTTTGTTCTTCGTGGCGGAAGAGCCGGAAAGCGACGTTTTTTGGGCGAAGCTCTGTGATTGAGGAGGTGATTTTGGTAATCCGTGCCTGGCGAGGAGCACTCAATTACGCCTCCCGCCCAGCAGGAGGTGCTACTGGAGGACGTGACAGCTTTGCCGCCGCCCTATCCCGCTTTGCCCACAGCTGTTCCTCGGCTCAGCGCACACCCCGGCATCAAACCTCCCCCCTCTCGCGGACCTTTCTAACCTCCTGCGTGAACTGTTGAACTCAGTAACACCCACGACGTTTTCCTCGATGAGCCACAGACTCCGTCTGCGCTGCACGCGCAGAGCGAGCAAGGAGTTGTACTTCCACCACTTCTTTCCCTCAGTAAGGGCGAGGTAGATGACGGCAAGGCTTAGCACACCTCGGATTCTTCGCACGCAGGGCACAAACGTTGGATCTTAACGACAGTCCAATGATCTTGCTGAAAAACCCTCCATTCTTTGTAAGTACACGGGGTCGTCTTTGAGCCGTGAAACCCTCCAAACACGGCTTGCCGAACAAAGTGCACCTAATCCGTCTGAAAAAAGTTCCAGGCAAATCGCTGGTATCTCTGTCGGATTTGGTTCCAGGGCACTTTGGGCCAAGTGCATCACTCTGGGAAAACCATACCATATCTTTCCAGTATGCTGGTTTCTTGAGTTTGCTCAGAAGGGTCAGTGACAGAATCAAGGACTACAGCATCAGCAGTGTTGAGTTACAGCTCAAAATTGGTATGCTCACAGATTGCTCAAAATAGCTTTGGGCATCAGAGCCGGTAGAGGTTGATTTGTACAAGGTACAACCTTGTTGATATCCTAAAGGCTCAGACACTAACCCACGTTTTTTTTTTTTGTTATTTTCAATCTGCAAAAGATTGAAAGTGGGAGGCAGCAACAGTCGGCCTCTTGTCTGGCCTTTTGGTGGGAAAACGTTGGCGGTCTGAATGAGGCTGCTGTGACTTGGGTCAGTAGGTCCATCGCTCAAGGGGGCAAGTACCACAGATTTGTTCCCTGTAATTGGCCGAGTGTGAAAATGCCACGGGGCGGTGGTGGGGAAAAGTATTCTCACACCTGAAATAGCTGCCGGGACACAAACATTTGACAGCATTTGGCAGCGACGAAACCGGCTGTCAACATTTTTTATTTTTATTTTTTGCTTTGTCAGCGACTCGATGACTTGTATTCGACAATGCAGCCTGTCAGGGCTTCAAGAGGAGGACGGCTGTGTCGGCTGGCTGGCAGAAGAGGAACTCCAGCGGCAGCAGCCTAATGGAATATCTCGCCCGTGTCTGAGCTAATAAAACCAGAATGGCCGTCTGTGGAAATGAAGACAGCCTGATTGGAATTTTTTCTGGATTAATCCCTGGAGGAGAGTCCAAGGCGTTCAAAAGAAAGAAGAAAAAAAAAACCGCCAGGAACGTGCACCCGCACGCACACACGCACGCACACGCACACACACACACACACACACACACACACACTCAACACTCCCACCCCTTACCAAAAAAGCTTGACAATTACCACTTGTACTTCTAATGAAACTAACAGTGTGTGTTCTCTGCTCCATAAAGCAGAACTGCGCCGCCAGAGCAGAATACTAAACACTATAAAAAACACGATGGAGCCTCCCAGAGACAAAGTTTCCCTCGTTACTGGCTGCATGCCTAATAAGACGTGCAGCTAATGGATGCAAATTTCTCCTGATATTTGGCACATTTTACTTGCAGATGCCCTCTGCGATGTGCGAGCTGCTCCGATGCATTCCGTTTTTTCATTTTTCGGAGCTGCTGAATGATTTGTTGTCTTTAATGGAGATCAAAAAGAGGCGAGCGATGTTAATCAGCAAGCGGGTTTTTTGCCGTAGAGTGAAAAGACCAGGAATGAATTAATCTACGATCAATTGATCGGGCGAATCCAGTTCAAACACTTTTTTTCTGCGGTAGGACTCAACGCCGACGTTACCCTAAAGACCACCGGGTGGCGGGTCGCTCCCTTGACAAACCCGACCGTCCCATCGCTAGCTTGGGAATCTGAGTTTGTCCTCCGATGTTTTGTCGAGAGCCTATTCGGATCTCAGGCAGCGTCCTGATTTCCTAGTTAACCAGAAGTACCAGATGAAGAACTAGTGAGTGCGAGAACGACGGCGCCGCCGCGCAGCTGTTCAGGAAGACCTGCCTAATATTTGCAATTTGTGCTGCTGCAGCTCGAGCGACTACGCCCCCCCATCCAAACCCACCCCCATCCCCCGCCTCCAGCTTTCATTCCATCCGTCCTTCGTTCCTGTTTGCTCGAGTTCTATTTGCACATGTTTTCCCCCCTACCGCCACGGTATAAATATCCACGGCGAGAAGGCGGCGTTTGATGTTTGGGAGTCGAGACCTTTTTTTTCTCTCTCGTCCGCATCTGCTGAGCTCCTAAAAAAAGAGGAAGTTTTGATGTATATTTTTTTTCCTTTCTCTGAGTCAGCTCGAGGACGCGGCACATTAGAGGGGACTTTTTCTGACACCCGGATGAATAAATGACTTTATAATAAGTGGTGCAGATCTTTGATATTTCCACCCCCTTTTGATTTCTACCTAGTCGAGATAGAATCGTAATTATTGTCCTTGGGAGGGATTTGGAAAAGCCTGTTTTTCCCGAATGGCTGAAATTGAACGATTTGCCCCTTTGAATCAGAAAAAAAAAGCTGCTCCGCCCCTGTAATATTTAACGCTGGAGCGTTGCCGGCGTTCGTGCTTGGTGACTGTCACTGTGAGAGATGCTGCTCATAGAAAAGCGGCGCCCGGGAGAGCAGTGCGGACCGTAGCCTGAGCCGCCGGCAATCCTGTATCTGTATTTACATGCAAATATGGGCTGATGTGCACAACGCCCCCCGCCCTCTTTGATATAAACAAATAAATCTGAAGTCTGGAGTTTACAGTAACCGGATTACCAGCGCGGCGTGCTTCCAGGTACGTGTGGGAAAGATCGAACAGACAGATCTCGACGATGGCGGCGTCGGCGGGGGATTTCGGGGCAAAAGGGAGAATTTGTGTTGAAATAATCCCGCCCGCTCGTAAATAGAACCGACAACCTCCTCCCCTACCCTGCACTCGCCTCTGTCTGAATGAGCACAGACTTCGATCTAATCCCTAGTTACCTCCTACCTAAATTCACTGGATCTGGGATGTGATGATGTTATTGAATTCGGAGAAAATTAGGTACTGCATACATGGAGCAGAGGATAAATATAAGAAAACCTGGTCATCATTCATTAATTGTGTAGAAAGCTTGACCCTGGCATAAGTTACTCTGGTGTTTTCATGGCCGTTATTTGAAAGGCTGATGGATTTAATAGAACATGTGAGACTTTGAAAATGATTGTGATTCTCCTGAGACACTAACAATATGTGGTACTGTTTATTTATGTCTTGTCTACCCGCTTTCTTATTTTCATTCCATTTTATTTTTCTTTGTTTTTTGTTGTTTTTGTTTTGTTTTTCAATTTATTGATTTATTGTCCGATGATACATGTCTTACAAATACCTTTAAAGTTTGATTGTCAACCCAGCTGCTGGTCACGTGGACGGCTGGTGCGGGTTTGGGATTTATTTCCATGTCACGCTATGCTGCATCTCAAGCGGCTAATCCAAATATAGAATTTCCAAAGTAAAGCTTGCATACCAGATCTGCATCTTAGACACTTATTGGGTCTAAAAACAACAACAACAACAACAACAACAAAAGAAGTCCAGAACTTTATTATCCTGCTAGAGAACAGAGTTCCTTTGGTCTCAAAAGAGCTTGACCTTTGCCCTCCAAACCAACACAAGGCCTGCTTGTGAGCGCAAGCGGACATACAGCCTGCAGTTGGAGCACTTCCTGAAACACTTTGCGGTGTCAGCAGGGCAAACTGTGCGAGCGGACCAATCGCTGGCTCGGCTCCTCTCTTCCTTTTGGCCGCCTGCTCTGATCCAATCGCATTCCTCCACTCCCTCCTCTTCCCGATCGTTCCCCTTGGCCACTTTGTTTAAAAAAAAAACAAAAAAAAAACCCTGCTCCCCCTGAGCCCCCCCTGGCCTTATTTTCTTAAATCTCCAGGAAAAATAAGAAAAAAACTTTGCATGCTGTTCCCTCTCCGGCCTCCTCCGCGTTTCTTTCTTCCCCAACTCTGCCTCCTCTATTCACTCCTGCTCACTTCAACAATCTGTTTCTCCCACCACTCCAGCCCATTCACTCCCCCCGTCCCCTCTTCCCCCCACCCACCAACCCTTTCCCTCCATCTATTCTTCCCCAACCTCGCTCTGTCTCCCCGGCCAGCTAACAGAGCGTGAGATTGGCTAATTAACGGCTGCCTGTCGGCCCCTGCAAAGACAGCTGGGTAATTTGGTGAGAGAGGAGAGGAGGCAGGAGGGAGTGACACGCGGAGGGGGGTAAGAGGAAGTGTGTGTGGGGGTGGTGGGAGGAGTGAGGAAGCAGTTCCGCGTGGCTGCGGGGCTGTTTATGAATATAAAAACTTTCCTTTAAAAAAAAAAAAAGAGAAAAAAATCCCAAAGTAACGCCAATATGATGCGTGGAGGGAATTAGCTCTGGCCAAAAAAATACAACCCCGGCTAAGGCCGATTGATTGTTCCCATTGATGCTGAATCCATGAGATCCAACTAGTAAGCAGCAGGCCTGAGCAGAGAGGGGGCCTTTAAAATTACAGCCTGGTATTTCTGGAGCTGATTCTACTGGATCGGTGGAGCTGCTTGCATCCAAGCTGACGTTTGACAATCGCCGTCTTAATCTCCTCCTCCTTCTCCTCCTCCTCCTGTGAGGTTTCTTTTTTAGAGCCCCATGTGCGCATGAACCAACCGAGGTTTCCTTCCCACTGAGGGAGCGAGTGGTGCGCCTCGATTTGAACAAAAGAGCGCCTGTCCTTTAGAAAAATAGAGGAAAAAAGAATGAAACTGAAGAAAGAACACAAACTGTCGCGCACAGAAGGAGGAAATAAAATATCTCTCGACGATGATGTCATCGCAAATGCAGCAACACTCTTGCAGCTATTTTAGGACTTACTGATTATTAATAACATTTCTTCAAGTTCAGGTGGGCCAGATTAAAAAGTGTCCCGGGCTGCATATGGCCCCCGGGGCGTGGATTGCCCACACCTGAACTAAACCCATCAAACCATGTCATCGCAAACGTAGCAACTTTCCCACGCGCGCACAGCTAAAGAAGCTGCAGCTAGCCCAACAGGGCAGGAAATCGTCGGCTTTTCCGGCGATTGCTGCAACTTCAGAGAAGAACTCCGGCTCGGAAAAGACAAAAGTCGTGGCAGCAGCTGGAAGCGCGACACTTAAAACACGGCGTCGTGCTTCAGCCTCGTCCTGCGCTCCACTCCCTTTTGCAAAACAACAGCAACAACAACAACAACAAAAACCCAATCCGATGCCATCTGCTCGCCGCTGTTATCGCAGCTTGAAACCGCAACCGGGTGCAACTCGCAGCCCAGACGAGGCCCGAAGGCTTCCGAGGGGCTTTGAGGGGAAGCAAGTGGGAGCTTCGGCGAACATGTGCTGCGTGACGGGGGAGGGAGAAAAAATATGAAAAAACAAACAAAAATAAACTAAAAAATGAGCAAGCGCTCCCCAGTGACTCGGCCGATGGGGTTCGTCAACAGGGGGCAGCAGTGCGCGGTGGGAGGGAGAGAGATAGAAAGAATCATCCTGGCATGGGTGCGTTGGGGGGGGGGGGGCTGTAGCCTGTGAGCGCTTGCTGAGGAATGCAGACGGCCACAATCCAGCATGCGTGTGTGTATGTGTGTGTGTGTGGTTACGCAAGAATCTGCAAAAAAATGTAGACAAGTCCCGAGACTTCTTTTTTTCCGTAAAAGACAATTTATCCATGGTTTGATAAGACATCCCGAACTTTTCGCCCCCTGTTGGGGGAATCCTAGTTTTGCAGCTCCAATATAGGGCCGACGCCCACATGAGTGTTGGGTTCGAGGTGTTGGGGGGTGCTAGTCAAACCTACTGTAGACCTAAGGCTGCTCCTGGAGGGGGCGCTAACTCTCGTAGCGCTCAGCTTCCAGGTGTGAAACACTGACGTACTGAGCAAGTGGAGGAACAGTGAGGGGATATTTGGGTGCGCGTGCGTGAAGGTGTGTGTGTGTGTGTGTGTGTGTGTGTGTGTGTGTTTCACTGAGCCCATCATAAAAACAAGCTTGAACAGGAGAGGAATGTGTGAGACACACACACACACACACACACACACACACACACACACACACACACACACACACGAGGGCTCACACTAGCATCATCCCTCTTGGGCAATTTCCTGTAGCTCCTTTCTGATTATTCATTTGTGTCAGAACAATGAGGCGGAGAAGGTGAGGCTGTGGCTAACCAAGCATGAGCTGCACTCTTAACACACACACACACACACACACACACACATAAGCCTGGGCCAACTGTACGACACGGCTCCCATTACTCAGCTGGAATAACTGTACAAATGACCTGCAGCCTTAATGGCAATAAAGGCTGGAACGCAGGTGCAGCTTTATGGCGCGATGTGTCAACACACAAACACAGACACGCACACACACAGACGCACACACACACGCCCACAAAATGTCATTTGGCGCACGCTTGCCCACGCCTTTGTTGGTTCAGGCTGCTTCGTCACCAACGTTTCTCCGGTGTGTCATCGAAAACCTTCTCACTTGTTTTTTTTTTTTTTTTTTTTGCTTTGTTTCGCCGAGCCGTCCTCGAATGCACCGGACAGGAGGAACTTCCTCCAGTCCTTTATGAAATGAGCGGAAGCATCTACGAGGTTGCTCTTTATCGCAAAACCTGTTTGTTCACAGGTCACAGGTAACCAATCTGAGCTGACGACAAACCTCGGCTGGTTTCTTCTCCTTACATCAAATTCTAATTTGCCCAAATATTTGGGGGCTCTTTGATGATTGTTGACCATAAACGAACATGGAAACCAGGCTTCTGTCACATCAAAGGAGAGAATTCTATGTCAACAGCAATTCTTTACAAGTCAAGATATGTTTTAAACCATAAGGTCAGAGTATTTCAGTGCTCACTCACACTTCCTTATATCACACATTGTGTGGAAGTATGGGAGATTGAGGAGACTGTCAACGCTACTGTTCAACTATGAGAACAAGCGATACAACTGATTAACACGGCTGATTTTGATGCACATGCTGACACTCATCTTATGAAATTCAAAGATCTGGTGTTTGATAAACAATGCAAATAAATGTACAGAGATAAATCAACTTCACTCCCAGTCAGTTGACACACATTCTTCTGTTCAAGAGAACAAAGTATGATTTAAGAGATGTCTGTATATTCAAGGTACCAAATGACCCCCTCCAAAATAAAAGATGTGTATCTGTAGTTGGTGTTTCGTGATGGAATAACGTCAATACTGAGTTAAGATGGTGTAAAAAAAAACAAAAAACATTTCTGCTTTTCAAAAGGATGGTCGGTAAAACCATTTTTGAGGCCTACAAGTGTTTATGATTTGATGATCATTTCTTCCTTTATCTGAAACACTTCCATGTCACATCAGGTGTGATTCAGTCTTCAATTTGTATCTACGTTATGATTTACGTTTTTCTTTTTGGGTTTGGACGCTGTTAAAAATGCGTGGCGTTCATTGTTTGTGTGACAGAATAAAACTCAAACTCAGCTCAAGTCGGGACAATCAGCTCTGTCGCCCTCCCACCCGTCCACCCCCCCTCTCTGGCCCCGATGATGAAGAAGCGACGCGTGATACTGGAGCGCCGCAGCGTCTTCCTTCCTTCCTCCTCCGCCTTTGACGAGCCGTGTGAGGCGGCGGCAGCAGCAGCAGCAGCAGGGGATTTAGTCCCGTGGAGCAGCTGTCTGAGAGGGAGCCCGACTTGGGGCGACCCCCCCCCACCGCATCTCCTCCACCCGCAACCGCCCCACCGCTGTCAGTTCACAGGTGCAAAGATGAGAAGGGGGAGAAAAGAGAAAAAACGCGCCAAGGAACTCTTGCACGTGAATTCCGACAATTTTCTGATATGCAAACACACACACACACACACACACACACCCCCGTTGGGCTGTTCAGAGGAAGACGCACTAGTGGTGGCGGCGGTGACAGATGGGGCAGGTGGGGGGAGGGGCGGAGAGTGAGAGAGAGAGAGAGAGAGAGAGAGAGAGAGAGAGAGAGAGAGAGAGACGCTGTGAGATGTGCTTAAGTTGAGGGAGGAGTGGGGAGGGAAGACAGACGGGTGTTTAGTGTGTGTGTGTGTGTGTGTGTGTGTGTGTGCAGGGGACAGAAGGAGGAAGCGATAAACGGAGGCACGGCAGTGACGCGGCGAAGGGTCGCGCCGCAGATGGTTTTCATCCTGGAAGCGGCAGAAGCCCCCGTGTGCAAAAATTAAAACATGGAATAAAAGCTAGAGAAGTAATAATAAGAAAAAAAAGCTTTTTTTTCAGTCTGAAAACACTTTTTTATCTCATATGCTTTATGCCTCTTTGCATTTGTCACGCGCCAACGGTGCAACGCATCTCGAAAGGCAGGGAAACGACGCACTGTGTGGAAGCAGTCAGCAGTTGTCAGAAGTCGGGTGAAGCGATGAGGCGTCGACACGTGCGCTCAAACATCTGCAAAAGCCTTCTTTGATCTGAGCCTTATTTTAAAGACGGACGTGCGAGATTTCTGGCAGCGGGCCTGAGCGACCCGGCGGCTTGCAAACGCTTCGTGCTAACTGAAAACAAACCTGATGTTCCCACTCTGGTGAAAAAGGCTTTTAAGCCGAGACTGGAATGCAATCAATAAAAATGGGAAGAAAACAAAACTTAGGGATGCAACGATACCGATACCAGTATGGGTATTGTTACCGACATCGGGGTTGAGTACTCTACTCATAATCGTAAAAATACTTGCTGATACCACAACACCGATACAGCTGTATATGTATCGATAGGACAATTGTGTAAAATTTGTGTTTTTACAGCAGTGAAACTTGTGACGGTTGTCCAATGTTATTGAAAAAAAACACAACACCTGTGGAAAACTAAAAAAAAAAAATCTAATTCTACAACGCATATTGGCATTATCAAGTACTCAGTATCGTATCGGTGAGTAATGAAACGCGAGTACTCATACTCTACTCGTTCTGAAAAAAAAGTGGTATCAGTAGCTGAGTTTCCATTACTGCTAGAATTGCGCAAAAACCTAAATATCGCAATAAAAATCTGGTCATGGAAAATCTAAAATACGGCTAAAAGGTTTTGACGCTCTCATGAGGTGGGTTTATGAGACGTATCGATATAGAGGTGTATCGCAAAAAAGTAATGGAACCACTTGTTTCACATTTACACATCAGCGGGCGTGACGTACAAGATCACATGACCAGTTCACTTCAAGTGAAAATGGCGCATTACGATTGGATGGAGGAGGAGACGGAAATTTTCTCTTACAAGTAATCAAAGAGAAAAATATAGCAACCATTCTTGACAGCAAACAAACGTAAACAAACAAAAGCAAACGTAATTCTAAGAATTACGGCGTGCGCGCTTCACACCATCCAATGGAAACACCTGCAAATCGCAACTGTACTTTAATGTCATTGTACTTATTCTGGGAAAAACTGTCATGGAAACACAGCTAGCTCCTCTGTGTGTCCCATAACAGGAGGTCCTCATCAATGGGTGTGGAGATATCACACCATTTCCCAAGCATTAGCCTTAGCATTAGCACACTGCCTGTGTGTGTGTGTGAGTGAGAGAGTCGTACCAGTCTTGGGCGAGGATCCCAGCACGCTGAGCGAACACTCCATCTTGGCCGTCTCCCAGGGGTAGACGGTGATGACGTCGTGGCGGATGGCGATGGAGAAGGAGGGACCTGCGGCGGGCGACAGAGACGGAGGCGACATCATCAAAGGGACTCGTTTGAACGCGCGGGCTCCTTTTTTAAAAACACACACGCCGCGGTCCCTGAGGAGCGGCGGCGGCGGGGTGCTAGAGCTGAAACGAGATCAGCCTTGGCTCGGCTCGCAGATGGCGGTGAAGCGTGTTAACAAAAAGAAAAACAAAGATGTACAACATCTCAGTGCACCAGAACGCCTACATTTTTTTTTCTGCAACGGAGGCCCGTTGGTTCCTGATTGGCTGCTCCTCCTCGCCCACTACGCCTATCCACTAACCAACGGGGGGGCAAACTTTTTGACTGGTGGGTCATAATGGGTTCTAAAATATGACAGAGGGGGCCGGAGCAGCAGCAGATGGATGGAGAGTTTTGGTGAGGAAGACATACTGTATATCATGGAATAAGGTAGAAAACTGTGCTTTGATGTCAATTGAAAATGAACAAAAGCAAAGTTAAAACAAAATATGTGTTTTTAAAGCCCCACGGTATTTAGCTCTTTCTTGAAATGACTCTTAAAACACTGGAAAAATGGATGAAATGCAGCTATTTTATAACTTACTATTAATAGAATTTCTTCAAGTTCAGTGGGCCGGATAAGCTTAACGGACCGCATATGGCCCCGGGGCCATAGTTTGCCCATTTCTGCCCTAACCCAATCAGAGACAAGCAGGGGCGGGTCTCTGCTGATCTCTGTTGCAGAAAAAGCTCCAACAAACAATTCCGTGGGTGGAAAATCTGGAGTTAAAACCAGAAAGCGTCCCCTGCTGATAACGTAGACGATGCAAAACGAGTTTCAGGGGTCAACGCTTGTCCTGCACTCAGGGTAGTCAGTGGAAACCCAGCAAATGCATGCGGGGAATCAAACCCGCAACCCAAAACTGGGCGACGCTTTCGCCAGGCGAGATTCCTCAGAGGCTCTTTTGAGCGAGGAGGCGGAGGATGAGCCAGCTTAGCGAGCTGGTTAATGAACTGAGGCGCAGTGCAGAAGAGGAGGAAGGCTGACAGATGGATGGACGGCCGGAAGGAGTGAATAACTGACAGATGATGGGCAGCGACGGGCCGACGCCTCGGCCGTTAAAAAAACAAACAAATGTCCCGTCCCCCCTTGTGACGGATGGCTCCTCCCACCGAGGGCTGTGAGACTCAGGGGATTAAAAAAAAATGTTTTTTTAAAAAATCAGCAGGAAGTGGAGGTGATGAGGCGATTACGCCCACGGTTCGCCTCATCGGAGTCACAACAAGCAGCAGCGCCGGGTTTTAATCATCTCAACGTGTGACGGCGGCTCTCGAGTGGAATTGAACCTTCTTCTGCTTCATTTTATGATCCTAAAAGACACCAAGTCAGGGCTGGGCAAACGTCTTGACTGGTGGCGCCACAGTGGGTTCTGAAATTTGACAGAGGGGGCCGGAGCAGCAGCAGATGGATGGAGTGTTCTAGTGAGCCACCTCATAGAAAACATGTTGCTTTAATGTCAATTGAAAATGAACAAAAGCAAAGTTGCAACAAAATCAGCATCTTTGAAGGCCCACTGGTATTTAGCTCTTTATTGAAATGACTCTTAAAACACTGAAAATGGATGAAATGCAGCTATTTCATGACTTACTGACTAATTAATAAGTGCTTCTCGGAGACGCTATGACGGAGCTCAAGCGCCGGCGACTCTCCGACTTTGTGTTTTCACACAGCAGGGGTGACGGGATGTTTGTGCACGAGCTCCTCTTGCGAGCGCACGTGGTCCGGATGGCTGGGATGATTGTGTGACGACCTCCCGACCTCCACGGTTTGCGGGTCAGGAGGTCAAACTGAATCCTCCGACTCTCCAAACCGACGGCGAGCGCTCGCAGCTGCGCGCCGCGTTTAAGAACTTAGCATCTTTTTTTAATTCCTCCCCCCACGACCACCACCACCTTCCTCTCTCACTCCAGTCTCTGCCTCCTGGGTTTCTCCATATTTATGTTCTCGCGGCCCGAGCGTGAAAAAAACTCCTGCGCTGAATTATTGATGGGCAAAACGTGCGGCTGAGACGCGGCGTCGAACCCGGCGTGCGGCGGCGGCAAGATCCCGGCGGAGGCCGCAGCGCGTCTGAAACATTCACGATGCAGCTGGAAAGCTTGGGAGGCCTGCCAGCGCACACACACACACACACACACACACACACACACACACACACACACACACACACACACACACAAAAACCCACACAAGCAGCTCACACAACTTTCCCCCCAAGAATGAAAAAAATCAGAGTTTGAACGTGTGTTTGTGTGTGTGTGTGTGTGTGTGTGTGTGTGTGTAGGGGGAGAGGGAGTGAGTGGGGGGTCAACTGAACGCTGGGAGTCGGATACGCTCACTTGAGCGCACGGGAGAATGCGCACGCGCACGCAGAAGAAAAGGAGCGGGAGAGCAGCGGCGCGCACGGCTGCAGCCGGCTGATTGGCCAAAGGGCTTCACTTTGAAGACGTCCCTGAGAGAGGGGGAGAGAGAGGCGGCGGCGGGGGGAGGGGGAGAAATGGCAAATGATAGAGAGAAGGAGAAGTAGAGGGAGGGAGGGAGGGAGGAAGGCAGGCAGCGATGCTCAGGGGCTGCGGCCGACCCTCCCCAGAGAGCGGCAGACTTTCAGATCTTCGCTGCTGCTCCGATATTCCTGGAGGCTCCTTCTCGCCTCCTGCAAACATGACGCAGGAGGCGAAGGTGTGTGTGTGTGTGTGTGTGTGTGTGTGTGTGTGTGTGTGTGTGTGTGTGTGTGTGTGGAGGTGGAGGGGGGTCCAGAGTGTTCAAGACCACCTCTAACTTCCTCTCCCGGTGCAAAGTTTTTTAGGAATTCTATCTGCTCTGTGTTTCCCACCGGGTGATCTGAGGGTTCCAGCAGCAAACCTTTCAAAGTAAAAGTTGGCGGGAAGTAAAAAAAAAAAAAAAAGGCTTGGATAACTATTCACCGTTGTATCCGACTGTTTTTCTTTTTTTTTTAAAGTAAACTTTCGCCTTCACCGAGCAAGGCAGTGTTCCCGTTGTCGTCTGTTAAATTTGTTGTTGGCATCGGCAACTTGTTTGTTAGTTTGTTAGCTAGCTAGCTCGTCTTCCGCTTGTCTGACGTCACTCAGTGTGTCGTATATTCCAAATAGCCAGAAACTCAAGTTGTTTTTTTTTTGTTTTTTTTTAGGAATTCCATCCACTTCTTGTTTCCCGCTGGGTGATCTGCAGGTTCCAGAAGCAAACCTTTCAAAATAAAAGTCAGCGGGAAGTTAAAAAAAAAAAGAGCAGAGCTTTATGCGTGATGCGTGAGGGCGCATGTGTATGCAGATGCGTGCATATGTCAGTTGATATTATTGCCCATCTACCTTCTTCTGTATTTTCCTGCACTTTTAGGAAAAACGTCAATTATTTTGTGTGTCAAAAGTAAATTTTTCGTGAGATACTACCTGTGTTGAAAAACATTAGGGAGCAGACCTCCAAACGTGTTGATATCGTCGCCCGCTGGCTTGCTAACAAAAAAAAAAAAAAAAAAAAAAAAAAAAAGAAATTCCTAATAATAATCACCAAATCTGCTGGGGTTATGGTCGTTATTGCAATCAAAAGGTGTGATTTTTCGCACTGCGCCTCCAACCTGTCTAAACAAGCAGCACTCTCTCCGACTCCTCCGACTCCTCCTCCGTTGTATTTTTTTAAGAAATTTCTATTATGTTTTTTTTTGTCTTTCCTTTCACCTCACCCTTCTTCTTCTTCTTCTTCTTCCTCCTCCTCTTCCCACTTTCTGCCGGCTCAGATCAAAGACGGCTATGTAGGCCAGCGGCTGTGGTGGGCGTCGGAGGGCTTAAGGTGCGCTCTTTGTTTCGGCACATTATTAAAGTGGCGTTGGTGGTGGTGGTGTGTGTGTGTGTGTGTGTGTGTGTGTGTGTGTGTGTGTGTGTGTGTGTGTGTGTGTGTGTGTGTGTGTGTGTGTGTGTGCGTGTGTGTGTGCGTGTATGTTTGTGTGTATTTGGGGTTGGGGGGGCGTCTTATTACTAAGACCGTGTGGAAAGAGAATAAGAATAACTGACTGACAATCTTCTGCCCTTATTTTTTCAGAGTGAAAGTTTGGGAGAAAACAATAAAACAGGAAATACTTCCGGGTTCGCTTCACCCACCGTTCTCCTGGAAGTCGATGTGAATCTTGTTCGACTCGGCGCTGGTGACCCGCGTCCACGCCTGGCCGGGCTGCTGCTTGGTCCACGCCGTGATGTCGCACCAGTAGAAGCCGCGGTCGGACAGCTGGACGCCGGCCAGGCGGAAGCGGAATTCGGCCGGGCCGGACTTGGTGAGGACCAGGTTGTCCCTGAGCCGAGGAATATTTACACATATATATGTACATTAGTGGTGGGACTTGATTAAAAGAAGTAATCAAATGAATTGTGGCCTTTGTAACAAATTAATCACAATTAATCACATTTTAATTGCATATCGACATTTGAGTTGGCCCTGATGTTATTGTTAGCTCTGATGCTAGCATTAGCACCTACATGTTTCACATTTAGGTGGCACCAGAGTCTGAGATAACTATCCACCGTTACATCTGACTGTTTTGTTTAATGCAAATTTCCCATCCACCGAGCCAAAGCAAGGCGGCGTTATCATTGTCGTCCATTATGTTTGTTATTGGCATGAGCAACTTGTTAGCCCAACCGCTACACCGCCTTATGCTTGTCTTGTGTGACATCACTCAGTGTGCTGCTATAATCCTTATTGCTAAAACTTGTGCACTGAGAGACGCTCTGTGTTGTCTAGCGTGTCAAATAAAATGCAATAAAATAGTAATTTTTTTTCACGCCATGATTCTATGGGCCGTTGATTATCCAATTAATACAATAAAGTCCCGGCTCTAAGATAAACAGTATCAACAGAGTCAAAAATAATGCACACACACATCAGGAAAAGAAAAGCTTGACTAAATATTGAATTTGTAGAAGTACTATACATATAGATGCCTTTTTCGAAGTTCAAATTACGATAACACTGCCTACTGTTGTATGACAGATGGCGTTAACCTCATGAATGTAGCATCAACAAGTGTTGAGGTAACAAATGTTACCCAAGCAGTATTTCGCCATAGACATAAATGCATGGAAGCCAATGGCCACCACTTTGAGCACATTCTTGTAATTGTAGAGGCCAAAGGTCATTAGTATTAGTCTTGCGATGTCTCATAAATGAGGTATTGAAAAATATTGCAAGTTTTTCTTTCCTGATGTGTGCACAGATTATTTTAGCTGACATCGTATATATAAAAAAAGGGGGCGGGGCTCTTGGTGCAGTACCTCCTGCTGGGGTCGGTGGCGCCGCCGTGCTGCAGGACGTTGTCGGGGCTCAGCGTCATGATGGTCCTCACGTTGCTCTGCAGGCTCTCCTGTGATTGGATGAGCACCGAGTAGCCCGCCTCGCCGAGGTTGTCGGTGGCCACCGTGCAGCTCATCTCGAAGGTGGCCCCGCCCACCGACGCCGCGCGGTTCGTCTTGGCCACGACATTTAAAGAGGGACCTTCAAAATAAATAAATATACTCATAAATAAAATTACCAAACATGCGTGAAGTGACATTTCGGAGGGTCCGAGAGGAGGGAAATCCCCCGACAGCAGCGGACAGGAAGTGGCGATCAACTGTTGTGATTCACTGTGCAGCCACATGACGAATGAATTAGCCGAACAGAGAGCAGTTGGCTTCAGTTCTGAGGGGTGTAATGGAGAGGATGAACGTGCGTGACAGGATGTCTCTTGTCGAGTAATTTTGCCATGACGTCCGCAAATGATTGCGAGACACTGGAGCTGATTCATCACGGGACCCGGGCTGCTTCACAGCCCAGAAGCAGCAGCGTGCGTCAAAGTATTATTGTATAAGTTAGCAAACTTACACCTTGCCGCTAACGCGGTGCCTTCATCAAGAAAAACTAAAACTACCCGATTAGTTTCTGCACAGAACTGCCCATTTGAGGATGATCACGGCTGCAAGCTGCGGCTGGTTCACTCATACTTATTTCCTGATTGAGGAAACCAATCTGGGATTTGTAGTTGTAACGGTACACGTGCTGTACAACACCGGCGGGCCAGCAGCTCTAGTAGGGGGGCCAAATTTGGCCTGCGGGCCAGAGTTTGACACCTATGACTTACATGGATGTTCACGGAAGGGATACACGATTTTTAATCACCATCTTTCAGAAAACCAAATGAAGTACATTATGAGTGTATGCATGTGTGGCAGTGAATAAATAAATCAATGAATGAATAAACAACAAAAGGGGTTTCCTTACGCTTGGCGGTCCATTGGACGGTGTGCGGCGCGCTCTGCTGCTCGGCCAGCTTCACCAGTTCGCCGTGGCCGTTGGCGCTCCAGGCGGACACAGTGCACGTGTACACGCCCATGTCGACCTCCTGCACAGGGCAGGTGGAGTGGGGTGGGGTGGAAAACGTCCAAAAAAAGAGGGGAAAACGTTCCGGTAAGCTGCTCCGCTCGCTCAATGCACCTGCATGGCTTTTCCTCACTTTTTGCTATGCTAAGACTAAGATTATGTAATTTAATTACCAAGTACAGACCACTGTAATCAGTTACATTGCTGGAAAAAAAAGTGTAACTGAATTACAGTTACTTGCGGAATTATTCATGATTGCAATTTTAGTTACATCTGACCAATTGTGATGATTAATAATTCTATTTTTGTTGATTTGCATAATTCTCTTGGTTTTCTCATCCTTTTCCGTTTCCCTCCACAGGCGAAAGTTTGACACTGCTCTGATGCTTCCGATTGGTTTTCCGGCCGAGTTCGGAATTGCAACAAAAATTGGCAAAAAGAGGTAGGACACAGAAGGCTCACACATACATTTGGAATAATGTGCAAAAATGGGGTTCACTGGTTGAATGAAATGTTAAATGGTTGGTTCAGCAGGCATATGTTTGCAAAGATGTGATTGATTTTGCTGATTTAAACCGTAGTAAATTAAGCTGCCCTGATTTAGTATCTCAGAATAATCTCGGATTGAAAGGAGGTAGTTTGACCTTGGTAAGACTGTTATTTTTTGTTGTTTTGAGTGCGACTGTCAGGTCGATAGTGTTGTTGCTATTGGCACACAGCACATTGACACTGTTCTGTCTGGTGTTTCTTTTGTTTTATTCTATCGGTGCATCCCTTGTAATTAGTTACGTTAATTAATTATAAAAAGTAATGAACTAACATAGAAATGTTACCGTTACTTTTGCAAAGTAATCTTCCTCTCTGCTCTCTGATATTCTTTTGCTCCTACCTGCGTGCGGAGGAAGCGCAGCATGAACGTGTTGGGTTGTAGCCTCTGGATGGACACGGTGCCGCTCTTCAGCCTGTCGGAGTACAGCGACCTGGCCACCAGGTTGCCCTCGCCATCCAGGGAGGCCACGGCCTGCGAGGTCTGGGGGTCGTCGCCGAGGCCTGGACGGGAAACGGAAAAAAGCCAGGGGTCAACTAGTGGTTCTGCGTGAGGGACGACCCAAAAGGAGGAAAGGACGAGTTCAGGCACCGGGAAGCGTGGCGTACTCCCAGGACACGCCCAGTCGGCCGCCGGCCGGCAGGTGGGTGATGTTGGTGACCCGGCACGCCAGCTCGGTGGGCTCCGCTGTGGCCTGGGGACTGAGGACGGGGTCAAGGGTCAAGGCGAAGGTCGGCTCTGGGCGGGAAGAGGAAGAAGAATCCAAATTGAGCTTTGTACGATTGAGGCAAAGGGACACGTCGCTAATTTCCGCAGGTGAAAGACAAAAGGAGACCAGTCTGGAACTACCCAGAGTTCCCACTCATTTTCCTTGAAAATTCCAAAACTTTTCCATGACCTTACCACAACTTATAAACAAAAAATTTTCTTCCTTAAAAGACGTGCGAACCTTTGCCAATGACCTGACGGTACAATAATTGCTTAAAAACTTTCAAAATACAGACACAGTGTTTGAGTTGGTCTAAAATCAGCGCAGGTGGAATCAGTAGGTGATCAATTAGACTGAACTGCAGTGGCACTGGGTCAGCGGGTGGGCAAACGTTTTGACTGGTGGCTCATAATGGGTTCTAAAATGTGACAGAGGGGGCCGGAGCAGCGGCAGATGGATGGAGTGCTTTCGTGAGCCACCTCATAGGAGGAAAGAATGTATCATGGGATATAAAGAAAACATGTTATGGGACCTTTAATGTCAAATGAAAATCTTCTTCTTCTTCTTCTAAAAAAAGCAAAGTTACAACAAAATCAGTGTCTTGAAGCCCCACAGTATTTAGCTCTTTATTGAAATGACTCTTAAAACACAGCTATTTTATGAGTGACTAACTAATACAATTTCTTGAAGGTCAGCGGGGCCGGATTGAAAAGCTTAACGGGCCACATATGGCCCCCAGGTCATAGTTTGCACATGCTTGGTACAAGACAGCAAACAAATTCCACGAGTTTGCAAAGGGGCACGCTCAAATTTTGGGACTTTTTCTAAAAAACGTTTAACAATTTTTACAAAATTCCACGACTTTTCCAGCAGCTGTGAGGGAGCCGACTGGATCCGGAGGCTCTTTGTTCACAACGACGAGACTTTTCTCAACAGGCCCGAGTGAAAGAAGAAGAAGAAGAAGAAGAAGAGGAAGAAGTGGCCAGTTTCTGCTGATGTTTTCAACCACTCCGAGCCGCAGACGCTGGTGGTCGGCTACTTCCTATTCCTTGCACACACACACACGCACACACACACACACACACACACACACACACACACACACACACACACACACACACACACACACACACACACACACACACACACACACACACACACACACACACACAAGATCGACCACTTAAGTGGCCGCCGCCTTCCGCCAGGGCTGTGAAAGGGAAGCGGCTGGCGGCTCAGTTGTGAAGTTTTTTTGTGTTTTTGGTGCCCTTTTGTGCAATCACGATGCCGATGTGAGAGACGCACCTGTTGTGAGTTCTTTTTTTCTTCCTGTTGCTCCGCCCACCCCGCTCATCCCCCCTCCGATCTATTTATAGAAGGAGCTGAGAAACAAGAATGCAGACAACAGGAGTAGACCTGCGAACAGCCCCTCCGTCTTTAGGGGAGCTATGTGTGTATGTGTGTGTGTGTCACGGTGTTAACAGTGTGCGTAGGCGATGAGGCAGGTACTCTCAGTCAGTCGTCCAGATTGCACCTTCATGCACTAGTGAGCTATGTACACACACACACACACACACACACACACACACACACACACACACACACACACACACACACACACACACACACACACACACGGCCCAAGTGTGTGCATGAGTTGTGTGTGTGTGTGTGGTTTGGCAGGGAGTCCGTTTGGTGTGATGTCATTTGGACGTCAGACACACACACTCACGCGCTGACACCATCTGTCGCGCAGCGCAGAGACTCACACTCACACATACACACACACTCTGGCGCTATGATGGCCATGTGACGCATCCTTGCTATTAAGCCACGCCCCTTTCTGTGACTGTCCGTCTGACTGTCGTTTTCAAATTGCAGATATGACACAACAAATCAGCAGAAAAGACAAAGAAGCCTTTTTCTTCACAGACGCACCAGTCGACCAATGAGCTGCCAGGATGAGGCGTGTTCAATATCTCGCCTCATCTGGAGGAGCGGCGATAGTAGTCAATCTTTCTTTCCTTTCCTCCAGCTCGCCAACGACGTCTGCGGTGGATTCTGTGTCAATACAATTAAAGTGCTGATCAAGTAAACACCCAGCGAGGGAAAAAAAAAAACTCATATCTCTCTCTCTCTCTCACTCCGACTGGTGTGGGGATGAGCAGCGCCGGGCCGAGGAGAATTGTGATAAAAGGGAAACGGCGAGACTTTCCACTGCCGATGCACAACTGACAGACTGATTGTTTATAATCAGATTATAGGTTGACTTGAATGTTTCTTGTAATTACTGTAATGACTGTATAGTTTATTTTTTGTATGGTTTTGTTCTGCAACAGTGTTGTTTCCCAATTTGGGACCAATAAAGCACATCCATCCATCTATCTATCTAATTTAACTATCTATTTATCTTCAATTCACTTGGAGTTGTGGGGGAGGGGGTCCTATTGCTTGTCCTATTGCGCACATGCATAGGACATGGGACAGGGATGGATAAGCCACTTGATCCCGTCCCTCCTTTTGTCAACGGTGGGATTCTCCCGGTAGTTCAGCGCCGGGTGGCAGATGGCATCCATCAACCTCGTGCGCGTGCATGGCAGTGTGCACGGTGGTGGTGGTGGTGGTAGGGCTTCCACGTCACTCGTCGTGCAAGCAAAGAGAGCAAGCGGTCAAGGGGTCAGGAGGAGGAGAAGGAGAAGAAGATAAAGGAGGAGAAGGCAAAGAAAGAGAAGGAAAAGATGGAGGAGGAGGAGGAGGAGGAGGACAGGAAAGAGGTCAAGAAGGAGGACAGGCAGGAGAAGAAGAAGGAGAAGAAGAAGAAGGAGAAGAAGAAGAAGGAGAAGGAGAAGGAGAAGAAGAAGGAGAAGAAGGAGAAGGAGAAGGAGAAGGAGAAGAAGAAGAAGAAGAAGGAGAAGTAGGAGAAGAATGAGAAGAAGGAGAAGAAGATATACGGCGCTTCAGAGATTCACAGTCGGAAGAAGATTTTATTCCGTAAAAATCAGCTCAGTGGGGACTTGCCCTTGGAGCTCCTGCGCTGCAGATGGCTGCACTGTTGGCTGATCTGTTTCTCTTTTAGAAGGAAAAAAATAAATAAAAAAATAAAAAAATATATATTTCTACACATATATATCTAAATAAAATAAATAAGGGGAAGTGAGGGAAATTCCCTCCAGTGTCCCCTGGAGCAGCACCTGGCCACAGCTGCTGGGTCCCAGCAGGTCTCCTCCCAGTCAAGCCAGGACACGGCCCTGGAAGTCTGGGAGTGGGCGGAGCTATCTGCTACAGTCCCCCCCTCACCCCTCCTCCCTTCCCTCCACCCCAGCCCTCCACCGGCCGACAGCGAACAGGAGGGGCTGAGGGTCAAAAAAAAGGGGTTGAAGAAGCTCGAAGACCTCGAGCCTGGGAAAAATCGAACCCGCTTTTTTTTTTCCCCTCTCGTGCGCTGCTGTTGTCAAGTTGGACGAGCTAGCTTAGCTTAGCTTATCTTATCTAGCTACTTTCAGCTGGCTCCCAGTGGGCTGAGTGCGGAAAGGGGGGAGAATTGGGTGAGGGGGGGGATTGGGGGTTTGGGAGTTAAACGGGGCGCTCCGGGGACGTGCTCACTCACGGAGTCGGGCGCGCCATCAAACACCTTCCCCTCCTCTTTCGGTTTGGGCGCACGCCGTCTGACAGCGAGCGGCTAATTGAAAGTGAGCTGCTGGCAGGTGGGGGGGAGGGAAGGAGGGGGCGCTCGGGGGAGGCGGCCGCCACCTGTCTCCGCAAAACAGGCTGGAGAGGAAAAAAAGCAAAATAAAAATAAAAATAAAATAAAATAAGCCACCTTTCTGGGAGGGACGGCTCAGCCGCTCAAGCACTACTGTGGAGCTTGTGTAGCCGTGGCTAATCAAATCAATTCAAGTTTGTTTGTATAGCAGCTTTTTAAACATAAAATGCAACCCAAGGTGCTTGACAAAAATTGAAAGTAAAATAAAAAACACACAAAACCACAAATAAAACCAGAATTTAACTGAAGTGCTGCAGTCAATTAAAAGCCTCCTCCCAAACACAATGCAGGTTTATTACCAGTGAGCTAACGGATGCGAGCAAATAAAACTGATCTCTTCTCTTTTCGTGCTCATGAATCCACAGCGATGTGGAGAACAGGGGAAAACAGTCTGGGCGTGTCGGGACTCGTTGCCATGTGACCAAATGGCTGAGACAAAGCAAACAAACACAGCGGACGCAGCTTCAACTTCAGCATCTCGCCTTTCTTTCTCTTTTCTTTCTTTCAATTGCAGCTTAACGCCGGCTTTTAACCCCCCCCTTCCAGGTGAGACCCTTCCGGAAGGGTCGAGGTGTGGAAGCGGAGGGGACAAAAAACAGGAAGTGCTATGACTTTTTCCCAATTGCATTCCATGTTTAGCTTTTGTGTTCTATCGCTCCTTTTCCTGCTCATCTATCATCAGCTGTGTTGCCATGACAGTTTTTCACAAAATAAAAGCGACATTTCTAAAATTTCGACAGAAGTACAACTGCAATTTGCAGGCGTTTCCATTGAATGGTGTGGAACGCATCAGCCGTAATTCTCGTAAAATCTCGTCCCGCCAGAGCCCACTTTGAGGAGGATGGAGGGACAACAGTTTTCACGTATGAATCTTCATTTCAATGTTGTTTGCTGTCAAGAATGGTTGTTATATTTTCTCTTTGATTACTTGTAATAAACGTTCCGTCTCCTCCTCTGTCCAAACGGAACGCACTGTTTTCACTTGAAGTGAACTGGTCACGTGACCCCGTGCGACATGGCACATTTCCATGACATTTTTGCGATGTACGTCTATATGGACGCGGCTGAGAAAGCACCTCTTCAGAGCCTCAAAACCTTTTAGCCATATTTGAGAGGTTTTTTGAAGAAAGGGGAAAAAAAAACAGGAAGTGGTGGCTAAGCCGGTCAACAGCGGCGGCCTCGGTCGGGTCGACCCATTTTCGTTGCGTGTGACAAAAAGTTTAGATGGGGGCCTGATCAGGGGAAGGAACCTGGTGCACCAACCAGGAACAGGAAGTGAGCGGACGCCAGCCTGAAGTCCGGAGACGACTGCTGAGCAAACGGATAAAACGCTGCAGCTCTCTGAGGTAAAAGAAACACGGATTGTTTTTTTACTTCACTTGTCAACGGACTGGAGCGCATGTGCCAATGACTCTGTCAACGCGCACGGCCTGGGTGCCTCCGAGAAACTGGCTCGTCCGACTCGTTTCGCTCTTTCTCGTCGGCGTCGTGACAGGAGAGAGGGACAGGGGTGGGGGGGGCGGGGCCACCTCGTGGCCGCACGTGAACAACAGGGGAGGAAGCGACCAATCAACCGCCTGTGTGCGTGTATGCGTGCGCACACACAAGCGCACAATGGGGGCAACATTTCATAATTTACTGTAGCGCGCACGCCACTCAAGTTTCATCCCTACAAGTTGTGCTTACGCCCCTGTCTGTGTGTGTGTGTGTGTGTGTGTGTGTGTGTGTGTGTGTGTGTGTGTGTGTGACTGTGTATGTGTGTGCACGCGCGTGCATGCGCGCGTGTGTTCAGAGAGAGCGAGAGAATGAAGGAATGTATACCCCCAGGCTAAAAATGTAGGCGTTTCACCAGTGAGAGCGGCCTCGTACCGTCAGTATGTGGGACAGCCACACACACACACACACAGGCGCGCGCGTGCGCACACACACACACACACACACACACACACACACACACACACACACACACACACACACACACACACACACACACACACAAAGACAGCGCTTGAAAATTGCACATGCGCGCGTGTTTGTGTGCTACATCTACTCTCTGGAGGGAGCCTTCAATAAACCCAGTTTCACTCACTTGCCCACTTAATGTAGCACACTCAGCACACACACACACGTGCACGCACACACACACACACACACACACACACACACGAGTGCGAAAGTACGCACACATGTGCCACTCGGTGGACAAAGACGCGCAGCGCCGTGACGTAGCTCCACCGAGTCTCTTACTCATAGCTGCTTTTTTTTTGAAGCAGAGCTGAGGCCCAGCGCGTGCACGTGAGCGTGCGTGTGCACTCTTCATGGCTGGTTGCCACTTCTAAATGCAACACGGGTCCTGGGGGGCTTTCGGGACCCTCCTAGAGATGCTGCCTGCCTGCCACAGCAGGGCCGAGGGCTCCAGCCGACACACAGGAAGTGGGACTCGGCCGCAGGAAGCCCCCGGACGCTGAGCGCCGGCCGTTAGATTCTTTCGCATTGCGCGTGCGTTTTCACTGCTGCATTTCACCCGTCGCATTATTTTACCCCCTTTGCTTTTGTTGAAAATTAAAAAAAAGCAAAATTCTTTATTGAAATGATTCTTGAAACACTGAAAAATGGATGAAATGCAGCTATTTCATGACTAACTGACTATTAATGTCATTTCTTCCAGTTTGGCAGGCCGGATTAAAAATCTTAACGGGCCGCATATGGCCCCCGGGCCGTAGATTGCCCACGCCATGGGCTTCGGCCTCAGCAGTTTAATCACAGTTGACTCACAGCGGACAGGACGTTTTTCCGTCCGATCCCAAAGGCTTCCTGTTGTTGTTGTCCCGTTGTGTTGTTGCTGTCGTCGTACACGCGAGGTCAGCATCAGGAATTGAAGGACGGCGGAAGCAAAAACATTCGCCCGGACACCAACGTGCGACGCACGTGTATTGTTCAGCGTCGCCATGTTGTGCGTCGAAAGGACTTTTGAAATATTTACCGCCACTTTAAAGCCATTTTTCTCAGCAAAACGAGGCGGCGAGGAGAGAGAAGCTGACAAAAGGGCCCCGAACGCAGAAATTCAATTCAATAAGTTCAATAACTCATTTACTAGACATGATAGAAAGTGGCCTAGCGTTATTTTTACAATTGTGGAATAAATTTACACTAGCAGTCAAAAGTTTGGACGCACGTTCTCATGCAATGCTTTTTCCTTTACAACTTTCTCCACTGCAGATAGATACTGAAGACATCATATATATGAGCAAGATATGCGTAATTATGCAGCAAAGAAAACCACGTTCACTAACTCGAAATATACTTTTGATGAAAGGTGGCTATTTTGAAGACTTTAAATATAAAAAGTGAGTTATTTTACACTTTTGTTCCCTCCATAATTCCAGGTGTGTTCATACGTAGTTTTGATGCCTTCAGTGAGAAACTGCAGTGTCAATAGTCATGAGAATGAAAGAAAAGACATTCAATTCACAGGGTGTGTCCAAACTATTAACTGGTAGTGTAAGTGCCGTGGAATAAATTTGGGTCACGACTTCATGATGAGGAAAAGAATATGTGGGTCCACCATTTGCGAACCGCTGCTCTACCTTGAGCGCCCCGGAAGGAAACAGCACTGATGGCAAAACGCAGTGGAATGTCCCTTTACTTTGTTCCCTGGTTGGTAGCAGGGAGGGTTGGGTGTGCCGGGCTGCCAGCTGGACTCCAAAAAAAAAAAAAAGAGGAAGAAGAGCCCCACACCTTCCTTAAATAAAAAAAATAGCTTTCCGCTAAAGTTTGCCAAAAAAACATTTCTGGGAAACTCCCCAAAAAGCGCTAAACGCAGCGGCGGCGGGAGCTGAAGCGAGAGCGATTATGTAACTGCCGTTTATTTATTCATTAAAGTCCATTTCATCCCCTCCACCGGGTGTTCCGGGGAGCTTTTGGCAGGCGCGGCCTGTTCTGATGCGTCAGAAGACCAACTCCTGTCTAGGTGACGGAGCGATGGAGGGGAAGGAGGAGCTTGTTTAGTAGCCCCGGGGAATGGAGAGTCTGGTGAGCCACCTCATAGGAGGAAAGAATATATCATGGGATGTGTAGAAAACATGTTGCTTTCATGTCAATTGAAAATGAACAAAAGCAAAGTTACAACAAAATCAGTGTCTTTGAAGCCCCACTGGTATTTTGCTCTTTATTGAAATGACTGAAAAA
This sequence comes from Thamnaconus septentrionalis, assembly GCA_009823395.1. Classification (NCBI taxonomy): domain Eukaryota; kingdom Metazoa; phylum Chordata; class Actinopteri; order Tetraodontiformes; family Monacanthidae; genus Thamnaconus; species Thamnaconus septentrionalis. Next base: position 27,704,451 of record CM020501.1, read on the forward strand.
TGGATGCAAATGCAGCTATTTTATAACCTACTGTCTATCAATATCATTTCTTCAGGTTTGGCAGGCCAGATTAAAAAGCTTAACGGGCCGCATATGGTCCCCAGGCCGTAGTTTGCCCACGCCTGGGCTTCGGCCTCAGCGGTTTAAAGCACAGGTGACTCATGGCGGACAGGACAAGTTCTTCCGTCTGCGATAAAAAGCTCGACCTTTGACCTTTTTCAGCTTGACTTGTTTGTTGGACATTTTGAGCGGCGCTCAGACGTTAAAGCAACATGTTTTCTACATATCCCATGATATATTTTTCCTCCTACGAGGTGGCTCACCAAAACACTCCATCTATCTGCTGCTGCTCCGGCCCCCTCTGTCAAATTTTAGGACCCACTATGGCCCCACCAGTCAAAAAGTTTGCCCACCCCTGAGCTAGAAGGACGTTTTTGCCGAGAAGAAACGTATCGGCAAATGTCAAGAGAAAGGAAAAGCAGGTCGGACCCCCCGTCACGTGATACTCGGAGTGGGTCGAGTCAGCAACAGTTCCACCGTGCGCTGTCATGGAAACTCCAACCTATCTGTCGTATCGGCTGACGGGCTAAAGATAGTTCAGCGGGGGGAAATCTGAAGTCATTTGCGGCTCTTGGGACGATGAATTTTCAGGTAAAATTAGGTGAAAAAATTAGAAAATTAAAAATTTTCCCGACTGGGGCCTGAATGCGATCGCATCCGATCGTATTGGACCGCCAGGGGAGCGTGTGGGCGGGGCCGAGTTTCGCTATCATTGTGAATGTGAGTCTCGTCACCATTAACGTGGGCAGAGAAATTCAAGATGGCGGGGTTAAAAAGAGGGAGTGAAACGGAGAGAGACGGCAGGGGAGGGAGAGAGTGGGAGAGTAAATGATGGCTGTGTTGACTGCACTTGACACCGCCGCGCTTCGGTGGTGGGATCAGACGCACACACACACTCTCACACACACACCAAGAACGTAGCCAGAGGTAGCAGAGTGCAGGACAGGCATGACTAATCGATCGTCCACGCGGCGGGAGTCGACCGGAGGATTAAAGGGTTGGCCCCTTTCTTGAGCCGACTGCGAGCTAGCCTCGCTAACCCCCCATTCCCCATCCCCATCCCCATCCCCATCCCCATTCCCCGCTCCCCAACCCTTATTTGGATTTCTCCTCACGAGCAGATCGCAGAAGTCGCGAGCAATTTGCGGCTCACAGCTTTTTTTCCCAGCCGGGGATCTACAATATTTTTCCTGCGTCCACTTGGAAGACTGCCAAAAAAAAAAAAAAATCCTCACCTCGAAAAGAGCGAATTGGAATCGTTTGCCGCGAGGGAAACCAGTGAAAGTGGTGGGCATCTTACTTTTTGTGATGATTAGCTCAGCCAATCAAACTCTCAAACGGGATCTAGAATGTTTCTCACACGTCCACTTGGAAAACAGCCAACAAAAGCCCTTAGAATCTGTTTGCCGCAAGTGAAACTAGTGAGGGCGATTTGCTTAGCTTCTTGCTAAACAATTCCCTTTTTAATGACTTTAGCTTCTCAAACCGAATATAGACTTTTTCTGGACATCTGGAGTCACTAGCTGCATTCCCATTAGCCCTAGAATTGCGCAAAACCTAAATATAGCAATAAAAAGCTGGTCATAGAAACACCTAAACTTTGAAAAACCTTTCAGATATGGCTAACAGGTTTTGATGCTCTCATGAGGAGGTTTTTCAGACGTACCGATATAGATGTATATAGCAAAAGTGTCATGGAAACACTTCTTCTTACACTTCACTGGACATTTTTATTTTGTGAAAAACTGTTATGGCAACACAGCTAATTTGAGAAAAAAACACTGTTGATTGCCGTGAGTGAAACCAGAGAGAGCAATTAGCTTAGCTACTTGCTAAACCCGGCCCTTTTTGATGGTAATTGCTCTGCCTAAATTCCGTCCAGCTTCAAAAGATAAATCCCATGATAGGTTTTTCCGATTGTAGATCCCCGCGCCGTGCTTCCTATTGGCTTGTTTTTGCTAAGCCTCGCTGACACGGATTACATGTAAAGGTCCTTACACACTGGTAGCAAATTTGGGAGGCGAATAACTCGCTTTTTTTTTTTTTTTAACCTAACAAAATTTCCACAGAGTGAAAAAGCGGCTGTTATTTTTTTGCTCGAATTTTACGGAGGCAAAAAAGGCGAACGGCTAGACCTCTGACCAATCAAAATGATGTTGGCATGTCGATGACGCCACATTGAAACTCTCCTGGCTGCATCAGCCCTAGTCCACATTCATTCATCATGACCAAGAGGTTTATCATTTTTTCTCTCCCTCTGAAGAACGTGGAGCCAGTGGACGGAGCAGTCCTTCAAATTGTCTGACAGACTTTCTAAAGTACTGGTGAAATTTCACTGGGTAAAATTTGACCTCCTGGATTGTCATATTGAACTCACTCATCTCCTCTCTCAAGAACAATATTGGGTGGACCCAAAGACTTCTATTATTTTTCTTTATAATTCAACCATCACCAGGGCATCATCACTTGAGAATGGAGTCGACTCCATTGTTTGTCCTTCAGCGCGAAAAAGAGTGCCAAACTTTATTCGCTTAGCGAATTTTATACACATATTCGCCTTGCGCTAGGTGTGTACAGGAAAAATTCGCATTTTCGCGTTGTTTATTTGCGTTGCTTAACCTCTTGCTCGGTGTTTAATGACCTTTAGATTTGAACGGCAAGAAAAAAACAGTAGGGAAAGTAGGTTTTCAAGGTGGATCCATGAGGCTGCTAGCTGCTAGCTGCTAGCTGCAAGCCCTCGAATGCGTCAGAATCCAGCTGCTCGAGTGACGCGCAAAATGAAAAAGAAAGACGTCAAGACAGGAAATCGTGAATAAATTCACACGCTGTTATCGAGGAAGAAAATCACTGGGAATGACATCAGAGGCAGATGTGACAGCCAGCGCAGCACGTGAAAAAAGAAACATACATCTTCACGGCGGCGAGGTGTTAGCAGAGACGCTACTCAGCAGCAGGCGAGCGGGGGATGGTGAGGGGGGGAGGGGAGGAAAAAAAAACATCAAAGCTTTCGCCACGTTTAGCGCTCTCATTTAAAATGAGTGAATAAATACTGAGGTGAATGCGAGGTTTTAAAAGGAAAAAAAAAAAACAGCAATAAAAGCAGTTAAGGCCTCGATGCATTAACGTTCCCGTTTGTGTGGTGCCGTGATGATGGTTTTGCCCAAAGCGCTATAACGACGCGCCTGTTTTTTCTTCTTTTTTTTGTGTTTTTTTCTGTTTGTGGCCCCGAGGCCGACGAGCCTTTTCTGCCGGCAGCGCTTTTCATCCTGCGGTGCACTCGTGAGGGTGCCATCCGTTTACTGTGCACACAGTTTATGGAAATGATTGGTGCAGGAGTCCGACGCGGGAAAACCAGCGAGGGTAACCGTCCTTCCCACTATAACCAGTCCCTTTTAGCCCCTCTGTCCCACTATAACCAGTCTTTGAACCTTAGGCTCCCACTATAACCAGTCTGTGTAGTCTTTTCTTCCACTATAACCAGTCTTTGAACCACAGGCTCCCACTATAACCAGTTGCCTAAATAAGGTTCCATCCCACCTTACCCAGTTCACTAAGCCCCTCTGTCCCACTATCACCAGTCCATTTGTCTTTTTCTTCCACTATAACCAGTCCTTGAAGCTCAAGCTCCCACTATTCTGTTTAGCCTCTGTCCCACTATAGCCAGTTAAATTCTGCTCTCTCTCACTATACCCAGTACAATACGCCTCTCCATTCCATAATAACCAGTCCACTGATCCCCTCTGTCCCACTCTACTGGACTCCCAGTCGAACTCTAACCAGTTTGTCCAGCCTCACTGTCCCAGTATAACCAGTCCACTTAGCCACTGTGTGCTACAAAACTACAGGCTAAGTGATGTTTTTCCTCAATTATTCTAACAAGTTAAAGAAAACACCTAAAAGAAATGAACCGCGGCTATATACTGGCATGGATAAGCACAGTAAATGACATTTATCTTATGGAAAAGATGAGCTGCTCCCTGTGCCTTCAGAAAGGCACTTTTGTCAAAGGTTGGATCAAGTGGGTTGGATATGTTGGTACCCTATAAACGGATGATTCTGCAATGCTCCTTGTATTTTCTATTGCCAAATGTCTTGGTGAGCCTAACAACTTGTCTGCATGACTCTTATTTTATGTCCAAACTCAATGTCAGACCTTCATTCTTTCACTCCTTCGTATGTGTCCGTCTTTCCCGTTGCGTTGTAAGTGTTTGATAAATAACATACCTGAATTTTTGGTATTTTGTTCAAGAAAACTTTTTTGTGAGTGTCAAAAATTGACTGTGTGGTCGTCTGAAAGCAAACACTGAATTCTAATGCCCTCTCTATTGTCCTGAGTTTTTTATTCTTAGTATTTCACTTTGAGTATTTTTTATTCTGAGCGTTATTAGCAGAGAACTACCTCAAATGAAAATTTCGTTATGTGCTCATAATGACAAATAAACAATCTTCAATATCGAATCTCTAAATTAAAAATGTAAAACAAACAAACAAATGAACCGCTGTGGCTCCACTCACTGATCTGCGCCACCTTCACCAGCAGGGGGCCGGACGTCCTCTCCGCCGCCATGTGCCAACGCCCGCCGCCGCCGGAGCTCCGCCCGCTCCTTTCCACGCGGCGCGCGCGCGCGGCAGGCGAGGGCGCCGCCCCCCCGCGCGCCCACGCCCGGGCGCCAGCAGGCGGTAGCGGCCCGAGTCGGTGCGCCCAGGGTGGCGGGGCGGCCATGGGGGGCGCCGCTGGCGTTGGAGATGACCACGCCGCTGCGGTCCATGGTGACCACGTCACGGCCGTCCGCCAGCCAGCTGACCTCCAGCGAGAGGGCGGCCAGGTTGTCGGCGGCCACGTCGCACAGCAGCTCCAGGGTGTCGCCGAGGGAGAGCAGCAGGGCGGGGGAGGAGGTGGAGGAGGGGGAGGAGACGTTGACGCTCAGGGACTGACCTTGAGAGGCAGGGAGAGAGAGGGAGGGAGGGAGACACAAGTTGGCCAATCAGAGGCGGGCGAGTGCAAACGGGCGATAAGAAGGCTTCGCCGACGCCCCCGCCCCTCCCCGTCCATCCCGCACGCTGAGGGCAGGGTGGCCCTCGGCGAGGCGGTGGAGGGGGGGGGGGGCACAAAAGGGAAGAAAGCACAATGTTGAGACACAATAGAGCTGAATGTGAGTGAAAGTGTCCCGCTGATTCTGTACAAAAGTGCTGAATCAGCTGCATAGAAAAGAAAAAGACACTTTTATTATTGTGTTTGTTTGTGTGTGTGTGTGTTTGTGTGTGTGTGTGTGTGTGTATATATATATATACACACACACACACACATACATGTGTGTGTGTGTGTATATATACACACATGTGTGTGTGTGTGTGTATATATATATACACACACACACATGTGTGTGTGTACACACATGTGTGTGTGTGTGTGTATATATATATATATGTGTGTGTGTGTATATATATACACACACACACACACACACACACACACACATATATATATATATATATATGCACACACACACTATAAATACACACATACATACACACATTCACACCTGTATGTGTGCGTGTGTGTGTGTAGACATCAATAAAAAAAAGGTTTTAGCTGTGCCACTGTACAAGCTAAATTTTTGTACACGATTGGTGGACAGAGAAGGAAATAATCTTGACTTTTCTCTCATTGGCCGAATAGATGATGTCACACTGAGAGCTTCTTGTTCAGAGGTCTTTTGTGGGACACTGCTGGGACACACGGTGCACCATGGTGCTGGATAATAAGATGTGGTGTTGAAAATCATCAACCCTGATTCTGAGGTCTGATGGAACAAAGTTATTCAGCTGATTGTTAGCATTAGCTGTTAGCCTATCTAATCCAAAACAGTTTCCCCCTTCGGACCTCCTTCAATACGGACACAGGACACCTGTAGCGGCTTCAAAGTTCCCACTGCCTCATGGGAAAATTTAAAGATCTTCTGATCTCTCAGGGCGACCGGACGACTGAGGCAAAGACTTCTGGGAAAGAAGATTCTGTGTTTGGTTTTCTAAGCTGGCCGTTAGCAAGGCCTCGGGTACAGTTTGACACCGCGGGCCGGAGCGATTGTGTACACGGCGTCTGGGTGAAGGACAAAAAAACATGGAAGAGACAAAAGAAAGAAGAAAAGAGGAGACAAAAGCTGCCTCTGTTGGACGTTTCTCATCCTCTTTTCTCCAGACGGCGAGTCAACATGAAGCGAGCATGGGCAACAATGGACGCGTCGCTCATCTCTCCCCGTTTCATTACCAGTTGCTGGGCATTTTTTTCTTTTTTAAGAGGATCTGGCAAAAGCCCCCCGATTGGATGGGCTCTCAGATATGGTGGCCACGGCAACCGAGATGAATGGGAGCCACGGCTAAACGGCTAAATGGCTAAATATGCTCAACGCAACACTGTGGGACTTTCCCACATTCGCCCGCAACGTTGACCAATGTCAAGCGATTATATTATTTTATCTTATTTTATTTTTTTTAATCTCTCGCTGCGTTTCCATTGCTCCTAGAATTGTGCAAAACCTAAACATCGCAAAAAAAAACAAACTCTAATTCTTGTAAAATCTCGGATTTTCTTTATTACTGTTTACTATTTACTTCACGCCACTCAATGGAAAAACACCTGCAAATTGCAATTGTACTTTGTCGAAATTTTAGAAATACCGCTTTTGTTTTGTGAAAAACTGTCATGGACGCGCAGCTACTGTTTCCACTTCTGCCAATGGGAGGCATGACCGTCCTCCTGGAGGAAAATTCTCCTGTTTATATTTTGGCGCGCCGGGACTGTGGGGGGTTGGGAGCGGGGAGGATTAGCTCGAATTAGCTGGTGTCTCGGGGGGTTCGGATCAGATGTGACAGTGATGAGTCAGTCTCAAGCGAGCTAGTGGGCTAAAAGGAGGCGGTTGTGTTGGAATGGATTAGTTTTGTATTTTGACACTGTGACACCTGTTAGAGGAGGCAACTCATTCATCACAATCGCCATATTATGTGGCTAATATTGACGAAATGTTAACATTTGCTCATGAATCCACTCTGTTGCTGTTCAGGCTATGCTAAAGGAAAAAAAATATCAGCCTGCGGTAATTACGAGCGTTTTACAAGTTACTTAAAGTTATGGTGCATCACATTTTAAAGAGATCTTTTGGAATTAGATTTAAAAAAAACAACAATAAACGTATTATTATTTTTAAAGGTACACCTGAACATTTACGTTTGCATGAATTCTGCGATCTCCAGGTGGTGGAAGATGAATTTCATTCTGTTTTGTACTGTAGCGTCAGATCTGATTCTCTCTTTTGAATCAATTTAGTTCGAAAATCCTGATGTATTCTTGAAATGCGAAGGGGAGATTCTGGCATGTGGATATCATGCATGTGGGAATGTTAAAAATTGACATATGTTTATATTTTTATATGATATACAATATATTAAATATCACATTTCAATTCTTTATTTTGTTTATTGTGTTCATTATATTTTACTGCACTACTACTACTATTATTAATGTTACTACTACTATCACTTTACTGATATTATTATTATTACCATTATTGTTGATAGTATTATTATATACTGTATTAAATGGTATAGTGTCATACTTTGCATTCCATTAGTTGCAACTAATTATATTCTATTCTATTGCATAACACTTAAATCCTCCTTATCTGTACTTTCCATTCTAAATATTGTTAAATTTGTATTTTGTAAAACTTATATTTAACTTGCCACTTTTTAAACTCGCTTTTACTCCTTTTTTTTTTACTTTTTTACTCTTTCATTATTTCTTGTATTGCACAATCACATCGATCTCTGCCACACCAACATTTCACTGCCATGTAACATGATAAATCTTTGAATCTTTGTATTAATCAGTGCGCAGTTCTCCTCCTTACCAGTGGGGGTGACGGACACGGCGCCCATCTCCTTCTTGCTCTCCACGATCTTAATCCACCCGCCGCTGTTCTCGTGCGTCCACTCGGTGCCGTTGCACTCATACACTCCCTCGTCCGAGGACGTCGCGCGGTGGATGACCAACTCGAAGACGCCATTCTTTCCGGGCACCAGCCGCACGCCGCCGTCGGCGTAGCGCCGGGCGAACTTGGGGCCGACGGCCACCTCGCCCTGCGGGCCGAAGGCCAGGATGTCCTCGGACAACGTCCCGCGCTTGACCGACCAGGTGACCGACAGGTAGGTGGGGTGGGTGAGCTGCCGGGTGACGTTGCATGTCAGGGTGAGGTCGCTCCCCTCCAGGACCACCGGGGGCGGGGCCTGCGGGGACACCTTGAGGGTGTTTGGGATCACTGCATGAGAGAGCGGGAGAGGGAGAAAGGGAGGAGGAGGAGGAGGAGAAGAAGAATCAAATCAGGAACGCGGTGATATTGCTCCGATATTCAAAAGGTGCCTCTGAACCACTTCCACTTATCATAACTTGGTTTAACTTCACTTTCCTTTATTGCGGCGGGACGCATTTGCCCGCAATTTCTACTTGCTTTCAAAAGTGAATATTTAGGAAGGGCGGGAGGCGGGGGTGGGGGAATAAAAGAAAACTTCTAAAAATGAAATTAACCGCTCGCAAGAAAGATAATAATCCAATTTACATTTTGGGCAGTGCTGACGCTGCCGTCTCGGCGACTGTTTCCCTCCCGGTCGTTCGCACAAAAGTCCCACGGATGTGAGCGGCAAGGAAACATGGACGTTTTCATTCTTTTATTTTTTTTTCTACCAAGGTCTCATCATTTTAATCTTCTCAAGGGAGACACAGGCTGCTCTGGTCTGGCAACGCTCACCAAAAACTGGCAAAAGTGCCAAATGTTTGCAAATAAGTCGATGAGCTCCACTCCTGCAGGGGGCACTGTGGGCACCGCCAACTCCACCACTCCAGCCAACTGTCATTTGTTCCAAATGTCGCAATAAGTGTTCAGCTCCACTCCTGCAGGGGGCACTGTGGGCACCGCCAACTCTACCACTCTATGGTATATGGTGGCTATATTGATATATGGTGGCTATTATCATTTGTTTCTCAGCTTACTAAAAATAAATGGCACCTAGGTGAAACTCATCTAGAAGTCTGACTCCTTAAAATAGAAGCAAACGGTGACTCATCGAATCATCGGATCACCGAAGGTTTAACCGTGAGACGACTCGACTTGCTTTACGAGCGGTTTTTGGAAGAGGTCCAAAGACCAAGACAAGTGCGGGGAGATAGACAGACACTTAGTACTTTATGTATCCCGAAAGAACTTCACTGTCTCAGCTGCACAATCAGTCATCAGCAATCACTTCGTAAAAAGAGCACAGAGCGTTAAAGAATTTGAGGTAAAATTTTTTTTAAAAAAAGTCACAATAGCCGGATCAGAGGAAGGAGCCTGATGTACGCTTAATGAAATTAATCTCAGTCGAGATTAAAGGCGGTGAAAGTTTGATCTGGGCCGAAGTTTCAATTTCTTCTTTTCCTTTTTTAGTCGTTGAGTTCGCCGACTTCAGAGTGAGAGAACAAACAAGCTGCGTCACATCGGGCCACAAAGAGTGCGTGCGTGTGTGTGAGAAACACACCCAGGAGGAGTGACTTCTTCTCTCAGGTATCGACTGGAAACACAAATAATAAAAACGCAAATACATGACACTGCGAGCTTTTCCTCTTCTTTACTCCAGCAACCAGACACTCACACGCTGGTGCAGTGGGGAAGTCAAAGTAAAATTGGGAACTTCTTCACCGCTGGATACCCTGTTGGGAAGCACGGCTGCGACAATAAAATCTTGACAGTGAAATAATAATAAAAAAACAACAACACGTAAATAAATAAATAAATGACAGTCGCGACGGGGGAGGAGAACGACATTTTGATGTGGGTTTTTTTTGTTGTTTTGTTTTTTGATAAATGAGGCACTCGCAAGTTGAATAAATTACAGCCCCGGCAGTGTTTACGATAAACACAACGAGGTTTCATCTTCGCCTCCGACTTATTTTTACGAATGTGGAAAAATGCGAAAAACAGTGGCAGTCGCTCGGTGAGTCGGTGGATTTGGAAGGAGGATGACAGTGGAACTTTCTCGACCGCCGTAACCGTTCTGTCGATTACGATGGAAATTCAATCTCATTTTATTTTATTTCCTTTTGTTTTCCAGTTACTGGAAAAATCCAAATTTGGAAACTTTCATATACTGCTGAAAACACTAGGGTTTTTTTTCGGCATGAAAAGAAAAAAAATCCACTGCCTTCGTCATCTTTTTTTTTTTTTAAGCTCAAAAGAGGAAGAATGACCGTTAATACTATGTGTGATATCACGACTGAGTAAGAATCTTTCCTGAAGTGTCTTTGGACAAGTATTACTGAGTTCTTCATTTGTCATTTCTTTAGAACAGGAGGCGGGCAAACTCTTTGACTGGGGGGAGGGGAGACGGAGCAGCAGCAGATGGATGGAGTGTTTTGGTGACCAACTCATTGGGAAAAAAAAATGGGTTGTGTAGAAAACACGTGCTTTAATGTCAACTGAAAATGAAAAAAAAACAAAGTTACAACAAAATCAGTGTCTTTGAAGCCCCACAGTGTTCAGCTCTTTATTGAAATGACTCTTAAAGAACTGAAAAAATGGATGGAATGCAGCTATTGTATGACTTCCTGACTATGATAATAATAATAATAATAATAATAATAATAATAATAGAACTTTATTTGTACAGCGCTAAATCACAACCAAAGGCATCTCAAAACGCTTTATACAATCAGAGAGAACCAGGGCAGAACTAGGGCAGAACCAGACTCCAGAGGGCCATCATCTGCCATATGACTATGGGCGTGTTTTCATTGCCTTGCCTCGCCACGGTACGGTGTTAGGGTGTTTGCACTGGCCGCTACACGCTTGTAGGGGTGCTGTTTTGGTTATCGTTGAGGGGCCAAGCGAGACGAAGCTTTAGAGTTTAGTGGTGACGTAGCGACGAGCAGGGCACTGATTGGCTCAGATTTTCTGACGAAAGGTGAGAGTGACTCTCCGCGAAAAACAGCGCGAAAACCCAACCGCCATTTCTGTTTTGTAACGGTTCCAGCAGGTGGCGTGCATTTTTAGTTGTGAAGATGGCTGAGCCATTTTTGCCATGGACAAACGTGTGAGGTCCACACTTTTTTGTCAGTAGTGGCGGAAGACAGAATTGAGCGGGAACTGGACGGGGCGGTCCGTAATGTTAAGGTTTACACAGAAATTAAAAAGCAACCACAGACCGAGCAGCAGGTATGAAACAACCGCTACGTTGTCCATTGCTGCGCTGTTGTGTGTCGCAAAGAAATGACCCTGACAAAAACATTGTCCCGCTTTACCGCGTCGACTCCGCCCACGGTCTCATGATCACAGAGCCAATGAAAACATAATCGTACCGAGGCGAGGCGAGGCGAGGCAATGAAAACACTGCCTATTAATATCATTTCCTCAAGTTTAAAAAGCTATATGGGCCCCGGGCCGTAGTTTGCCCATGCCAGCTCTAGAAAATGACCCAGCTCGAACAAAAGCATGACATGAGTCAGAAACTCTGGACAAACTGTGTGAGTGTGAGAATTTCCCAGCGACTGTTGGGATGTTTGGCACGCTGCTGGTCGATGGGACTGCATAAGGTCAGGACTCACCAGTTAGAAGCATCCTTTGCTTCTTCCACAGTCTCGGATGGAGACTGAGGAGGTGCGGCTGCGGCGGTGTCGGTTGTGTGCCGCAGTGTCTGGGGGTGGGGTGGGGGGGTGGTTGGGGGGGGGTGGTGGGGGCAGGTAATGAAGTCGGCGCCGGAATTTTACTTTATTTCATTTTTTTCTTTTTTTTGCTCCGTCAATTAAAATTAGCCTGAAACCGTTTTTTTCTTGTGTTTTAAAGTCGGTCCTTCTCCCGACAAACCCTGAGCGACCTGCTCCTCGCTCGCTTCTTACATAAGCAAACAGCCTCAGTGGGGCAGTGGAAGCCAGTGCGAAGAAGCGTGCGTGTGCACGAGCCTGTGCGTGTGCACGTGCGTGCGCACGCACTGCTGATGAACACGGTGCACAAGTCTCGACTGGTGCGAAACCCCTCCGGCAGCGAATCTCAACTCATCATCATCGCTGCTAACGGCTGACAGTTTTTTGCAGACGCGCACACAGAGGCGGACGTGCGCGCACGAAAACACACCGCCTTCCTTTTCTGAGCGCCGCCGCCGTACGTTCAGCCCCCCAACCCCCGCCCACCACCACTGCCGCCGCCGCTGCCTCGTTAATTCGGGTCTAAATTTAACAAGGTGTCTGGGGAGCGGCGTCGGGGAAGAGCGAAGCAGCCGAACATGATGCTGCATTATGGCGCGGAGCAACCAACCTACCCGCCCCCCCCATCACCCACCCGCCCGCCCGCCTGCCAGACGGGAGAGCGGGAGAGAGAGAAAAAAGAAAAGAAAAGAAAAGAAAATGCGCTTGGTGACCTCATGGCTAATGTTTGAGTCCTGGGAGGAGGCGGAGGGGAGGGTGAACGTGCGGCTCGTGGTGCACGAGGGATGGGGACACGCTGCCTGGCGGGTGGAGGCTGGCTGGGCGTGCGTGTGCACGTGCGTGTGTGTGTTTGTGCAATTACTGGCTGGGTAACTGGGAGCGAAAAACCCAATTAAAGTTAAAGGAAAATGCTGAACTGGGTTTTTTCCCCCTCATCCCTGCCTGCCTCCCTCCCTCCCTCCCCCCCTCCATCCAGCTCTGTTTCTATGTCAAAAAAAAGAAAATGGAACAAAACTGAACATAATGAAACCTGGAGATCGTCCCGAAGCGCGCCGTGCACCTCGCAGCAGCCGACGGAAATCCGGCACATTTCCCGCCCTCCCCGCCCGGCGTTTGGCGTCTTCTCTCTTGCACCTACGATGGCCGAGAACTTTTTTTCACGCCGCGGCCGACGCAGACTGGCAGAAGCGGAGGAGGAGGAGGAGAGCGAAGCGTCTTCATCAAACCTTTTTCGGGGCGCCGTCGGCAAATATTTGAGGTGGTGCGAACGCCAACGGAGGCAGTGGCCAAAAGTGCTTTTTTTCTTGGACGTTTTTTTCTCGATGTGCCTAAACGCCACAGCAACTGAACTATCTGCAGTGGAAAACGATATTTAGATATCTGTCTGTCTAGATAGATATACAGACAGATAGATAGGTAGAATGAGAGAGATAGATAAAGATAATGACAGAGAGACAGAGACAGACAGATCAGTAGGTAGCTAGATATATAGATGATAGATCGATATTGATCAGGATAGATAGATATAGATGATAGATAGACAGATAGATAGACATAGATCAAGACAGATTGATAGATAGACAGATAGAGAGATAGAATGAGAGAGAGAGATATGGATAATGACAGAGAGACAGAGAGGTAGGTAGCTAGATATATAGATGATAGATAGTTATAGATCAGGATAGATAGATAGATAGATAGATAGATAGATAGATAGATAGATAGATAGATATAGATCAGGATAGATAGATAGATAGGTATAGATCAGGATAGATAGATATAGATGATGATAGATAGATAGATAGATAGATAGATAGATAGATAGATAGATAGATTGTCCCTCCTCTCATTGCTGCATCAATAGTTGTATTTGCCATTGCGACAATCTGTCGCACAAACGATCATGTGACTCCTATTCTTCTCCCAGCCCTTGTTCTTTCTCTCTCTCTCTTTCTCTCTCTCTCTCTCTCTAGCCAAGCCCTCCCACCTGACACCTGCTCCCCCCTCCCCCGCCGTGACAGTGAGCGCGGCCAAAAAACCAAAACACAAAAAGATAGAAAAACGACACACGCACTGCACTCAGTCGCAGGATGGGGAAGTTTGCGATTATTATCAGATTGTAACTGTCATTATAATCATTATTTCTCTTTCTCTCCACCCACCTGTGAGCTGCACTTGGGCCTCGTAGTTGCCGCTGATGACCGAGTCGGTGCTGGGCGTCTGGCACCAGTAGTAGCCGGCGTCCTGCGCCTTGGCCTCGGCCACCTTCAGCTCCACCTCGTTGTCCCGCAGCCGCGCCACCGAGATGTCGCCCGAGGCCACGCGCTTGCTGAGCGACGGGTGCGAGTAGCTGGCGTCGAAGGTGGAGATGATCTTCATGCGGGCGCCGCTGGAGTCGCGCGACATCATCCACTCAAAGTCCTGCGACGAGGGGACAGAGAGGAGTTCAAATGCGCGTGGAAACCTGGCCGCCGGGACGCTGAAGGGGGCCGAACCCCGTCGCTCTCACCTGCTCCCGGGGGCCTCCGTACTCATTGACGTCGCAGCGGATGGACACCGGCTGGCCCTCCACGCGGATCAACGGGCCCGGGGACACCGTCACCACCCTGGCCCCGCATCCACCTGCTGAGGAGGGACGGGAAAAAATGGTTTTTGTGCCAAATAGGGGGAAAAAAACAGAAAAATGATAGTTCAAACGCTGGTTTCACGCATTGGAAGGGAATTTGATTCATCTCCTCAGCGGCAAAGAAGCGAGGAGAGATTTTGAGAAATTCAAGTTTCACTGATTCAGCACTAAACCAGCAACGGAACAACATCTTCACGCACGCAACCCTTTTATCATCAACATCTCGTTGTTGTTTGTCCTAACGCACAGATATAAATATACACAGTCAGCCAAAATAGGAAAAGAAAAACTTGCATTAATATTCAACTTACATAAGTACTTCTAGACATGTATATACTTGTAGAGGACAAGTATCTATATAGATTATTTTACTCTCCAGGCACTTTTTATGAACAGATTGATGATGACTGCAGCTGAGAAACTGATTTTCCTTCGGGATAAATAAAGCACTCATCCATCCATCCATCCATCCATCCATGGTAACTTGTATTATTCTCGTGATGTCTGATCAAATCTGGTATTTAAATATTCATGCAAGTTTTTCTTTACCTGACATGTTTATTCATTATTTTGGCCGACTCTGTAAACATACGTATATATGTCTGTGTTTTTTGCTCACATAACCGTCCCGTCTGCAGCTTCTCTTTCCTCTCGGCTGAAGCTGCTATCTTTAGAAAGTCAGACATATGGTCACTTCGAAGTCGTGCGGGGGACGGCGGCCGTGCAGCAGCAGCAGCAGCAGCAGCAGCAGCAGCAGTAGCAGCAGTAGCAGCACAACTGAGAGAACTGGCAACCTCAGACCTTCGTCCCGAAAGCAACTCTTCAACCTAAGGCCCTGAACTGAGCGATCCAACTGACCCTGAATGACCTCTCTGTCCTCCTCCTCCTCCTGCTGCTGCTGCTTCTCCACCTCTCTGCCATCACAAGGTGTGCTTCACACCTCCAGACCACAGGCTGCACTGGTTTCTTCGCGAGCCTCGCCTTGGCTCATCTCGCCCTGCTCTTTTCCAGGCGCAGCGGCCTCGCTTGGACACGCTTTCTCAAGGACGAATCCAGTCCGCCGCCCTTACGCAGCACAAAAGGAGGCGGCTGCAGTGGAAGTATATAGAGAGAGGACGGAGCATTGTTCTGCCGAATGTGGAACGGGCAAAGAGACGAAGAGAGAGAGGGAGCGAGCGAGAAAATAAAAGAGGGAGAAAGGAACGGGGACCCCGCTGATGGAGAGGGCAAAAGACAATGGAAGCGGCTCCAGAGTTTCCCCGTCTGTCTGAACATGAAGGCTTCCTCACACATCAGGGCTGCGTTGAGTCCAGTGGTTCCCAGCAGCTGGAGTCTCAGGCCCCGCATTTTATCCCTTATCGTGAAGTCGCGACCCAAATTTATTCCACAAAAATGAAAAACCGCCAGCCCACTTTCTATCATCTAGTGATTAAATCGTAGAAAATATTGAATTGAATTGTGTGTCCTGCAACTTTTGGGTCACGACCCACCAGTTGAGAAACGCTGGTCTACTTTCATACGTCTAGTTTGCCATCACTGCCATAATTCACTGACATTTTTCCATAATAATAACTGATAAAAAAGAGAAAACAGACACAAGTGTTTGCTCTTGGTCGATGACTCCAGCTCTTGGTCATGTGTTTACATTCTGGCAGCAAACTAAAGGAGGAAGTAGGGCACCGAGTGGCCTCGGCTCAATATTTCAGCCTCGCTAACGTTTGCAATCCAAACATGAATCACGTACCCTTGTGTCATCTGCACACAATCAAAGGCCCACATATATATTTATGGTTTGTTGAAATCAGTTCTGCTGTGACAGTTTCTGGTTTGCCCTCATACTTCAGACAGCGAACGCTCGGGGAAACACAAAACCAGTTTGGCCTGGTTCACTTTTACCCACTGAGAGCCTGATGTCAATGAATGTGTTGCGCAGCAATAACTCAATGATTTTCTTTTGTTTGGCGAATATGTGTCCGCACCGACTATCTAAGTCAATGATAAAACAGACCCAGACAATGAAACGCAAATGATCCATAAAAGGGAAACGAAAGTGTGTGACACTTCCTTGTGTGTCACACCACCAGTGCGACAGCCACCTGAAGCACACACGTCCCAGGAGCTCCTAGTGACATCTGATCATCTTGCCATGCACTAATTTAAGCCCTCTCTCTCTCCCTCTCTCTCACACATACACATACACACAGAGTGAGAGACCATATGACTCCCTGAGTTGCACTGAAAACCATAAGGCCAAGAGCTCAGTGTTGATGACATCAGGCCTCAGTGCAACGCCGGGTTGGACCTCCCCAGGTGAAACCCAGGCGAAGGGCTGAGCTCCAGCCTTCTGCTGGCCTCCACCTGCACAACACTGAAGCAACGCATACCTGAGAAATGACTAACACTGACACTTCACAAAACCCAATTTCACTTGGAAGCAAACAGCCAACTGATCATAAATAATTCTGATCACAAAGGTTTTGACATCCCATGTGTTGCGGGTTCTCCACGAAGGATTTCCATCCATGTCCTCCTCCTTTCATAGGAACTGACGCTTTATGTGGCCGTTAAATGCCGAAGTAATTAGTTTATCGCCACATTAGTCAGAGTTCAGCTGCGAGGCACATTCCACACGGTGTGAAAGTTCATTATAACGGGGGATATTAGCCAGAACATTGACATTAAGTGCGGCGCAACCTCGGGGCCAAGTGGTTGCCAGATCCGGTTCCGCGATGCCAACAATTTCAGTATTTACGTTTCCAAATTAGCTCTGAGGAATTCTTCAACCAAGTCGTGAGATGAGTCAAGAGGTTTAGAGTCAATTATTAACCTCGGCACCGCCTACTTTCGCCAACATAGAACTTATTTTCACTTATTATTAATGCTTTTATTCTTTTTAAATAGCGCCTATTAACTCGGTCGAAACACGTTCCAGTTGGCAGCAAAACACAGGAAAAACCGCCGAACAAACGTCGAATTTAAGAGACTCGAAAAGTGACGTTTTCCATGACAAAAAAAGGCCAAATTGTCCGAGGTGTTTTACATGTCCGAACTCGCCCGTGAGCGGACGAGCAGGTTCGTTGACAGCGGTGGCAGAAACTGAAGCGGCACATTTTCTGACGGGGCTTCAGCTGCTGCGGTGCGCAGTTAATCAGCTGCCCGCCCGCCGCCCCGCCGGCCCGCCCCGCCGGAGAAACGCTTCTTACCGAGCAAGAGAAGCGCGAAGACCAGCCGCAGGAGACACTTGTCCATTTTCCTCAAACGGTCCCGGGGCCTCGTCTTGTTTCTTTTAAAAATTCCCTCCGGCTTTCTTTTGTCCTTCTCCTCGTGTGTGTGTGTGTGTGTGTGTGTGTGGCCAGTCCTGTCCTCTTCTCTCCCGCCGTCAATCCCAATGAAAAAGAAGGGGGGGGGGAAAAACTCTGTGATGTCTGATGTCGGGACACAGAAGCTCGGACCCTCGCACCGCCGGGCGGAGTCGTGGAGCGAAACGGGCGTACCCCCCTCTCCTCCTCCTGTGTTCAAAACAAATCCCAATTCGCGCCCATGTTCCGCGGTACCGGTACACCGAAACGGGTCCGTCCGTGTGCAGGAGCAGGACTGGCTGAGTGCAAGCGTAACTGAGACGGAGGGAGAGAGAGAGAGAAGGAGAGGGAGGGGGAGAGAGAGACCGGAAGTTAGGTGACGGGATGGGGCGGAGATAGAGGCGAGGCGGCGGTGGGGGGGAGTTCCCAGGTGGAGCGGCAGAGATTTCCCACATTAATTATGCACCGTCACAAGCTTTTGTGGCGCAGATACGAGTCTTTAATACATGTCAGACAGGATGCATGGCTTCCATTCCATACCATCTGCTAGCGAACACTTCCGCACACACACACACACACACACACACACACACACACACACACACACACACACCCTCCCCGAGGTGTGTGAGCGGCTGATACGCCCCAAAGTCACAGGAACTGATTTGAGATTGGAATCCCCTGCGGGGGGTCCTTCAAGATGCCGTATTATGCAGCACAAAAAGAAGGGGAAAAACCGACTCTGATGATAAGATCTAATAATGATCTGTGTCACCGAGCGCCGCAGAAATGGGACAAATTCATCTTTGCTTCTTCCGCCGATCCACTTCTCAGGAAGTGTATGACAAAAAACCCCAACAAAAAACAGTTTTGCGAAATTAGCCCTTTGTGATGTCACAAACGAACTGATACCTGCCCCCCACAACCTCGAAGTTATCAAGAGAGGGCTAAATTGGCTTAAAGTGTGCTTTTAGTTTGCCATAATGTCATTTCTGAAAACTATATCACAATATATGTTTGTGTTGTAGTGCTCGGGATTGGTCTTGGTCTCGGTCTCGACTCGGAGGCATTGTTACTCAGTCTCAGACTGGGTGGACTCTGGATTTTTGATCAAGACCGGTCAAGACTTAGCCAACACTACAATGACATGATAATAACGGCAAAGAATCCAGCTGCTGCCGTTTTATACTCTGCTTGTGA
>CM020501.1:27728360-27798360 GCA_009823395.1 Thamnaconus septentrionalis
CAGGAAGTAGAAGGGTGAGAAATATAATCCCAACATTCATATTCGAGGACTCAATGATGATTTTTGCCTATATCATAGGTGTCAAACTCTGGCCTGCGGGCCCGCAGTGTCATTATATTTGGCCTACGAGGACAAATTCCAAATTACACAGCACATATACCGCTAATACAAATCCCAGAATGCTCTGCGGGCATTTTGGCGAGTCAATCAGAACAGGATGTTCATTGAAGGATACTATTATGACTTCATTGGTTTATTGTTGTTATTTCATTTTTAAATGTATTATTTCCCCGTGGAAATTTACAGTTGAAATTGAAATCAGAAGGCTGCAAATAAAAAAAAGAGTCATACGATTTTCTTTCACATTTTATTTATTTAAATTATTATTTTTTTAAATTTGAAATTCAATTTTGCATGTGTGTAATATTAAGTTATTTGCTGAACTGTACTGAGCTTTGCTTGCTCCATTTTCAGGTTGAAGCAAATCTTGTTTGGGTCCATATAAAAAGGTTCACTGTTTTATCTGGAGGAAGATTTTTTTCTCCCCCAATAAATATCAATGTTGGCCCGTGACTTTGTCTAAGTTTTAATTTTCGGCCTCACTCTGTATTTGAATTTGACACCCCTGATCTACATCTTTATGATCTTTATGAACATGGGAAGATGAATCATGCGACACATGACTATGAAAACCTTGCAACCTGAATACATAAGATCCATAGTAGCAGCTAAAAAAAAAAAAGAACAAAGAAACAAACATGGAGAGTCTGACCTGTTCTGTCCTCCTGGGACTAGGCCGTGGATGACCACCAGGGGGCTCAGGGCCTTTGGGACCATGCTGGCCTTTGGGAACATGCTGGCCTTTGGGCCGGTGGTGCCGAGGTCCGGTGTGGCCGGGCGGCTGCCGCTGCTGATGTTGATGGTTGTGTGGCTTTTGCGCTTGACCCGTCGTGGCCAAGCGCAAGCGGAATTCGTCCTCATCTGAGTCGAAAAGGAAAAAAACCCGAAAGGTCGTAAAGGCCACACCCACGCTCAGGTCTAGGGACGCACCAATACCAGTGGAGTAGAGTACAAGTATTTGCATTTTGGTACTCACCGATTAGCCATTAAACATAAGGACTATAAGTTGCACTTTTACAACTGAGAAAGACTGAACATAAATGCCCCCCGAAAGAAAACCTTATTCTGCAGATTACAAGCTGCAGGTAGTAAAATATGCAGTAAAAAAAATCGAGCAGCAGAAAGAAAGTTTGGAGTGAATGAGAAACTTGTGAGGGACTGGCGAAAAGTAGCGGCTACTCTTACTGCAATGAAGAAAACACACCTATTCAGCCTGTTGTTCTTTATTCTGTTGTTATTATTATAACTGGCCTTTCCAGAGGAAATGTCTGTTCTTGGTTTTGGATTTTGTAAAATAAATTTCCCCAATAAAAATACGACTTCTGGTACACTGCGACTTATATATGTTTTTTTCTTCTATATGACACATTTTTTCCGGAGCGACTTATAGTCCGAAAAATACCTAGTCCTTTGATTTTTCTTTTTACACTTTTCCACAGATGTTTTGTTATTTGAACAACATTCCTCAGCATGTTTTTCTAGAACATGGACGCGACTGTCACAAGTTTAACTGCAGTACAAACGCAAATTTAACAAAAAGAGTATCAGTATCGGTGCTGGTATCCGATACTGGTATCGGTATCGGTGCATTCCCACACAAGTCGGTCGGTCACGTGACTCATTCCTCACCCTTGATGCGCATGCGTCTCCTGCGTCTGTTGCGGATGCAGCAGCAGAGGATCAGCACGATGAGCAGGAGGACGACACCTAGTCGGGTGGACCGGCCCAAAAAAATGATCATAGCGTCAAAAAGGTGTGAGTGAGGTGAAAGAAAAAACAAACAAAAAAACAAACGAGAAACAACGCACCTCCTCCAGCGCCCACGAAAACCCAGATGCTGATGCCGAACAGCTCCTCCGGGAAAACAAAGCCTGCGAAGGGGAGGAGAAAAAGGACAGAAGGTGGTGAGTTTGTGTGAAGGGATAGTCATCGCACGCGGGGCTAAAATGAGGCTTAAATGTCTCGCAAAAATGTTTTTCGGATAAAGTGCATCATTTTTTTTTTTTTGCTCCTTTGCCACATCATCATGTTGAAAAGCAAACGCGCTAAGGTCCTGATGCAAGCAAAAATTCAAACGCCTCTGGTGGTTTCATTCAATTATAGGATAAAGGTCCTTACACACCGGGCAACAGGCGAAGCGACGTGAATGCGAACATGTGTATAAAATTCGCAAAGCGAATAAAGTTTGGCGCTCTTTCTTTCATGCCGAAGGAGACACAATCGAGTTGACTCCATCCTCAAGTGATGATGTCCTGGTGATGGTTGAATTAAAAAAGGAAAAAAAAAAATAGAAGTCTTTGGGTTCACCCAATATTGTTCTTGAGAGGAGATGGGTGAGTTCAACACAACGATCCAGGAGGTCAAATTTTACTCAGTGAAATTTGGCCAGTACTTTAGAATGTCCGTCGGACAATTTGAAGGACTGCTCCGTCAACTGGCTCAACGTTTGCATAGGGAGAGAACAAATGACAGAGAGCCGCTTGATGCGAAAGGTTTTGATGTGATGACATTGACATGCTATCAAAATTTTGATTGGTCAGAAGTCTAGACGTTTGCCTTTTCGCCTCTGCAAAATTTGACGCAAGAGCGAAAAAAATAACAGCCGCTTTTTCGCTCCGTGGAAATTCGCTGCAGGTGTGGAAGGTTGCATTGACTTCAAGAGGTTTAAAAAAATAAAAAAATTAAATAAAGCGAATTTTTCACCTGGCAAATTCTCTCCCGGTGTGAAAGGACCTTTCAAATCGATAGCGGTGATTCATCGTGCACATCGGACGTTGGAAGGCTTACGTTGCTACAGAAAAAACCCGTGACCTTCACTCCGGAAACTTGAAGGCAGCCATAAACAGCTACGGGTTCGTCTATTTTTTTCCTAGAGGAAACATCAGTGGTCTGACTTCGAAATCGGTGAGGTGGGCGCGTTTAGCCCTCTATTAGCTGCCCTCTGTCAACGATGAAGCTTCGTTCGGACCTCGCGCGTGTTTGTCGGGGCTGATTCATACGTTTTCTTTGGCGTGCACCAACACCCAGATATACATCATCCCCTCATGTTGACCTTTAACCTGCCTCCTGAGGTGGGTGGATGCCGCTCACCGGAACACAACGAGGAGACAACTTTACTCTTCTCTTTACTGGCTTGGTTGTGGATGGTGCAGTAGAACTCGCCATCCCAGGATTTGGGAGAGTAAGTTTGTTTGGTCATCTTCGGCACCTCCTTGCCGTTGTGGAACCATTTGTACTCGTATTTGGCCATGGTCAGCTGTGTGGGTGGCGGGAATAGGGGGTGCGGGGAGGACAAAGTTAATGTAAAACAATCTTGCTTTGTTGGCCTTTCAGCTCATCTTTTGGAAACGTCGACGGGTTAAAAGCAGGACTCAAGAGCCGTGTGGCCATATGTGGCCCATGAAGCTTTATAATCCGGCCCGCTGAACTTGAAGAAATTATATTAATGATAAGTCACTCAAAAAATAGCTGTATTTCATCATTTTTTCCCCAGTGTTTAAGAGTCATTTCAATAAAGAGCTGAATACTCTGGGGTCTTCAGAGACACAAATTTTGTTATAACGCTTTTGTTCATTTTCAAGAGACATTAAAACACACATTTTCTACATATCCAATAATGTATTTTTTCCTCCTATGAGGAAGGTCACCAAAACACTCCATCCAACTGGCCCCCCAGTCAAATTTCAGAAAAAGATTTAAGCCTCACCTGTCAAAAAGTTTTCCACCGCTGCCCTAACTCTACTGTATGTATTTTCTTATATGAGAATCGTTCAAATGGAAGGAAAACCAAATTACTTTTATTGCACTGTGAGTATACGCATTATTAATGTATTTATGGACAATATGTTCAGCTTTTACCAACCTAAAAATCGTAAATTAAGCCAAATTTTTACACACGAGACATATAGGGTGAGCTTTCTTTAAAACAACAACAACAAAAGAAACCAGAATTGTGAAACCACCAAATTATCAATAGCTTCAAGAGGAGGAGGAAGAGGGGACTCGCATTCTTACCTCTTGGACGTTGCACCTTAAGACAACAGTTTTGGCGCAGGTGACATTGACCATGGGCTTCGGGACAGGATCTGTGAGAGGGTGAAGGGGGGCGCCAATTGTCAGATGCAAGGCAGAGAAAAAAAAGCTGCTGAACTCACAAGGGAACAGGGTTTTACCCACCATGCAAGCACAAGTCGATGGTTTTTAGGCCTTCCACAGCTTTGCCGTCCAGAAACACCTCTGGTTTGTACGACCCGCCCTCGGCTTTGGTCAAGTTGGTCAGCTTCAGGGACCCGTTTTCGAGGAGGTCAATGTTTTTGTTGTTATCATCGGGGAGCTTTTTTTTGCCTCTGAGCTCTATGAGGATCCTTCCGCCGTGAGTCCACCTGATTACCTGGTCGGACTTCACCGTGTGCCGCAGCTCCAGGGTGACGCTGCCGCCGATGGGTTTGTGAAAGTCGCAGTTGCCCGCTGGCGGGCGAGATGGAGACAAGTGCACGTGAGAGAAGACGCTAACAGCTAATTGTTTTATTTCAGGGTTTTTTTCTTTTATTTTTTTTCCCCAAAAAACAACACACACAATAACACAACGACAAACAGAGGGTAAAGGCAGGCCCCTAGACTCTGAGACGGCCGCCCATTCATGTCAATGAAGTTGCTTACCCGGTGCATTCAGTGAAAACGTTTTTGACTTTTTCGAAGCAGAGGTAATCAGTAAGCGTTATATAAATGATAACATCTGTGCATTATTTGCCCAGGGTTTTGCACCATCACAAATCCCGCCATCAGCTCTAGTTGATGACCTTGTTAACAGATTTAGTTCTAATGTTATGGCTGTTATTGATTCTATCGCCCCAGTTAAAACCAAAGTTCTGTCTGGAAGGAAAAAGTCACCCTGGAGAAACGCCACACTGGTTAAAGCAAAGAAAAGACTATGTAGACAAGCAGAACGCAAGTGGCAAATAAACAGGCTCCAGGTATGCTATGATATTTATAAAGAGAGTCTTCACAAATATAACCAGGAACTGAAGCGTACAAGACAGTCATTCTTCTCAGACATTGTCACCAGAAACTGTAATAACGCCTGCACACTCTTTTCTGCAGTAGACAGCCTGATAAACCCCATAGCATCGATTCCTCCTGAACTGTGGTCTAACAAGTCATGCAATGACTTTGCAGCCTTTTTCACAAACAAAATATTACAGATAAGACAAGCTGTCTGCAGCTCCAGCTCAGTAATGACAACACTTGTGCCTTCCTGTCCTCTTGTTTATCTAGGACATTTAGCCTCCTAGATTATACAACTCTAGCGGAAACAGTGTCAAAGTTATAGCCCGCCACATGCTGTCTTGATATTCTGTCTTCAAGGTTTTTTTAAAAGTGTTTTTAACTGCATAGTTCCGGTTGTACTGCAGATAATAAATACTTCTCTTCAAGCAGGCCAGTTTCCCCAGGCCTTGAAAACTGCAGTAATAAGACCTCTTTTAAATGGATGCTACAACAATCAGTAACTGTAGATCAATATCAAATTTGCCATTTTTGGGGAAAATCATTGAAAGAGTTGTTTTCCAGCAAATTCATGCTTTTATGATGCAAAAGAATCTTACCGGCACTGTGCTACAATGGTTCAAATCTTACTTACAAGATAGGGACTTCTTTGTGTCAATTGGAAATTATGAGTATGAGCGAACTAAGATCACATGTGGGGTTTCGCAGGGGTCCATTCTCAGACCACTTCTATTTAACATGTATATGCTACGCCTCGCTCAGATCATGGAACATCACATTTCCTATCATACCTATGCTGATGACACACAAATTTATATTTCAGTATCACCACATGACTACAGTCCCTTACTTTCACTGAGTAATTGTATTCGCCATATCAATGAGTGGATGAGTCAGAATTTTCTCCAGCTAAACGCTGAAAAGACAGAGGTAATTGTTTTTGTCCCAAAAAAAATGAAAGGTCAAAAATCAGTGCTCACCTTGTGCTTGTCATTGACAGCTACAAATCAAGCCAGAAATCTTAGTGTGATTATTGACTCAGACCTGAACTTCAATGACCATCTAAAGTTTATCACTAAATCTGCCTATTACCATCTGAAGAACATAGCTAGAATTAAGGGGTTTCTGTCGAAACAAGACATTGAAAAACTTATTCATGCATTAATTTTCAGTAGGTTAGATAATTGTAATGGCGTCTTTACAGGTCTGAACAAAAATATCGATCAGGGAGCTGCAGTTGATCCAGAACGCTGCTGCCAGGGTCCTAACAAACACGAGGAAACTGGATCATATTACACCGGCCATTAAATGGTTACACTGACTTCTCGTGAGTCAAAGAATAGATTTTAAAATCTTATTGCTGGTTTATAAGGCACTGAATGGTGTTGGACCAAAATATATGCTTGATCTATTGGTTCCTTATGAAGCATTCAGACCCCTTAGGTCATCTGTAACAGGTTTGTTGTGTTTACCAAGAACAAGAACCATGCAAGGTGAGGCAGCATTCAGCTATTATGCTCCTCATCTGTGGAACTTCCAGAAGATCTGAGGTCTGCTCAAACTGTTGGTGCCTTTAAATTAGGGCTGAAAACATTATTGTTCGATGCAGCGTACTCAAAAGTCAAAATTCTCCATACTTGCTGCATTATATTTTATTGTCTTTTTTTCTCATTTTTATTGTATTGTATTTTATTAATGCTTTTCTGGTTTTATTGTCTATGTAAAGCACTCTGAATAACCTTGTGTTGAATTGTGCCTTACAAATAAACTTGACTTGACTTCCACATTAATGGGCCCATAGAGCATGTGCAGTAGTGTCACTACCCATCATGCCAGTCCGGTATCCAGTTCTTATAATACAACCATGGTACAGGGCTCAGCTGGCGTGTTGAACAACGTGTTGAACTGTATCGTGAGCGTACCACAAAATATCCATTGTGTTGCTCCGGTATCAGGTCATTCCAGCGGATTCGTCCCTTTTCCTTCACAGAACTCTAAACAATCCACTCTTCTTCTTTTTTTAACCCACATCTGACGCCCTCCAGCGGTAAAATCAAGAATTGCATGTATTCCCCATATATATACATCTTCAATGTCCCGGTTACATCCTATCGCCAATTTGATCGATTAAATGTTAAGGGGTCAAGCCCCTCCCTTATATATGTGTATATATATATACATATACATACATATACATTTTCTCTGTGTGTTTGTTGAACAAGTGAAGGAATAAATGAAACTATTATTGTTCAGTCTTTCAACGATGGGCACTTACACACAGTCACCGCGATCCTCATCCGTGTGTGTAATATATATATATATACACACTTTTTTTTTCTCCAGCGTGAGAAATACAATGTGTGGCGGGAGTGCGTGACAAAAGACCCAAAAGAGAGACTGTCACGCTCATTCGGTGACACTTGAGAGCCCTGCAGTTACACACACGGATGAGGATCGCGGTGACTGTGTGTAAGTGCCCATCGTTGAAAGACTGAACAATAATAGTTTATTTATTCCTTCACTTGTTCAACAAACACACAGAGAAAATGAAAAGCAAAGTTTCAACTCCTTTTTCCGAAGTCTGACGGTATGTTTTAAATACTGTAGCGTCCAGCCGGACGGTGACAGAACGATCACAGGCCGTAACCACGACAAACCACAACAATCAACAAAAGGCACAGAAAAGTGAACGGCTGCTCCCCTCTCTCGCTCTCGTCACTCAAACTCTCACCCACCGGGGGCACACACGAGACTTCCTCATCCTCTCACCTCTGTCCCGCCCCCTCTTCCCTCTCAGCCATTCGCATGCCTAGCCCAACTCCCAAGGTGCATTCAGTTACATTACGAACTCTCAGAACATTAACAGCACCCAACACAACGAAAAAACAGCAGAGTTCATACAATACGGTATACACAGCACGCTGGTTAAGCTATCCGTGCGGTGTAGCGCGCGCGCACACACAAACACACACAGACTACAGAGCGCCAAGGATCTAATAAGTTGTTTATCACTCCATTTGCTGCTGGCTGACAAACAGCTTCTGCCTCTCCTCTCTGTCTGATGCAACAGGCTCTGACAGGCAGAGAGGACAGACACTTGACATGCTGACAACCTCATCATCAACATTGTATTTGTCTATCGACCTAGTTTCACTTTATAATTTAAATGTATAAAGGTCTATATATTTAAGATTTGTAGCATGTTCCGTTGCACTTAATAATTAAAATGTACAAAGGTTTGTATTTTTTTTTTTAAAGTTGTGTTGCATAATCACTTGCACTTCATAGTTTAAATCCGTAGAGGTCTGTGTATTTTTAAGATTTGTAGCATGTTCAGTTGCACTTTATGATTAAAATGTATCAAGGTTTGTACCTTGATACATGTCCATACCCTACCTGCAGACAGGTAGGATATGGACTTATAAGGAACAATGACAAAATTATTATTACTAATATCACAATACAGCAAAAAATGTATTTATTTTTATGCCCCCCCCCCCCCCTCCGCCCCAGAAATTATTCTCTGAAATTTTACTGTTTATTGTCCCCCCCCCAACAATGAACAGGGATTTTCACCCCTGCTCGCCAGGCTGCAACTACGTCTCAATAATGAGAGTGCCGACCTTTCTGCCTCTGCGAGGCCGCGCAGCGATAGAAACCCGCAACTGTGTCAAAGTGAAAATTTTTTTGGTTTTGCCACTGTGCAACCCATTACCTCATTTGCAGGCAGATGCAGTGGAGAAGCGCAAAACATGCCTACGCGCTGATGTGTCAAGAGTGTTAACCGTAAATTGTCGACGCGTGTGTTTTTTGAACGTTCAACTTGCTACTGTGTTAACTGGCTACATTTGTTTACGAGCATCTGTAGTTGTCCTAGCTACAGCAGATGTTAGAACCAGGAAGTGATTTCGCTTGTTGCCCTCGCCACTGCTTGTTAGTAAATTATTTCTTCGAAGTCACGTATTTCACGCACTTGTCCCGTTTTCGTAGCATATATCCCCAGAAATGTCACGTAACATAGTCGTGCTTGGAACCTTGTGTAGGCTCATTCCGATAGCGTCAGTACCAGGCACCCACGTTTGTTCTGATAATAAAAATGATAATAATAAAAAAACAAGATGTGTGTTCCATTTAATGGCAAGTCGATCACCAAACGACAGTAATAATAAACTTGACACGCGTAAGAAGAGCAAAGAAGACACGGACGATAACAATAATATATGTATTTAAAAAACAAACAAACAAACAAAGCTGAAGACCCAACAAAGGAGGGGCTTGAACAACTTAACATCGCCCATTTTATCTTCTGAACAGAGACGTAACTCTAAGGCAGCGCACCGACCCCAAATCCCCGTAAAACACTTTGTGTGACTTGCTGAAGTTCACTTTTAAGCACGTCTTCCCATTGCTATATGGAGAGGCTGCTACGCACCGCTGGCAGCAGGCGAGCCATGCCCATGTCAGTCACATATCTGTCACCTACCAATATCGGCACATACATGAAAAACATTCATTACAACTCCTTCCAACTCTGTTCGTTAACACCGTTCCGACCGAAACGTTAAAAAACAAACAAACATGGAATGTGTTCACTTGGACCACAGATGCGAGCAAACAAAGGTAGCCAGTTAACATAGTAGCGAGTTGAACCGGAACGACGGCCCATCAACGTATGTGCACAAAAGTAAGTGTTGATTGGACCGAAGAGGAGTCCTGTGTATCTGAGCTCGATTGCTCTTCCCCTTCATCCTCCAAGCACCCGGATGTCTGTCACAGTAAATTGAATCTGAATTTTGAGAAGAGAATTTGATTTTTGAGAACTGAACTTGAATTGTGAGAACTGAATGTGAAGATGTCTAGACAGTTGGATTTTCAGTGACAATCAATTTTTTTTTTTTAATTGAATTTCAATTTCAAATTTTACTATTCAAATACAGTTTTTCAATACAATGATTCAAATTTAACAATACAATTTCAAATTAGGGCGACACGGTGGCGCAGTGGTTAGCGCTGCCGCCTCACAGCAAGAAGGTCGTGGGTTCGATTCCGGGCCTGGGACCTTTCTGTGTGGAGTTTGCATGTTCTCCCCGTGTCTGCGTGGGTTCTCTCCGGGTTCTCCGGCTTCCTCCCACACTCCAAAAACATGCATGTGAGCTCAATTCTCTAAATTGTCCGTAGGTGTGCATGTGAGTGTGAATGGTTGTTTGTCTCTATGTGGCCCTGCCATGAACTGGCCACTTGTCCAGGGTGTCACCCTGCCTTCGCCCTAAGACAGCTGGGATAGGCTCCAGCAGACCCCCGTGACCCTGAATTGGAATAAGCGGGTATAGAAGATGGATGGATGGGTGGATGGAATTTCAAATTATGTGATTCAAATTCAAAATTTTAATTCAATTATTCGCATTTAGCTATTCAAATTCAAATATAAATGATTCAAATTCAGTTTCTGGTGGCACATATTTCAACCCATACACACAGAGGGTTGGGGGGGAAGATTATTTTTAATATACTGCACAAACTTTCTGACGCCTCTCAAGGTTGAATTTCTAAGACGCAAAAAAGCTGAAAACCCATAACCACAGCCATCGAGACCAAAGGCTGAAGAGTTTCCTTTTCTCACAAGCTCGAAACAATGAAGGGACCTGATTGGTTTTGCTTTTTGTTTTTTTGAACTGGTGAAACTCCTGGTTCCACTCGCCTGCGCGTGAAAACTGAAAACAACATGCACTGATCTGCCTCGAGGTGGACGCACATGCGAAATCTCTTTTTTTCCCTTACATGAAGCGTGCGGACAGTTTCAGATAGAAAAAACATCCTTTGTGCATTTAATTCAAACCTTTTGATGGCTCTCAAAGCCCTCACATTGGTAGCTAGATGAACATTTCATATTACTAAGTAAAAAATGTTTTTTTTCACAGTGGTGGTGGAGCTCTAATAGCACGCTGCATTTTAATGCTTTACGACCCTGTTTATCGACCTCACAATCTCTTTTCTGCGCAGGGGTGGAAACGAAGCAAATTATTGATTTTTTTCAATTATTGGTTGTTCTAAGTAATAAATGTAGAAACATTAGTTGCATTTGAACATTTCACTGCTTCATTTTCAAAGGGAGGGAAAACCGGATGCTGTTTTCTTCTTCAAGGTTAGCACACGCTGACCTCCTTGTCTGCATAAATTCCCCACTACATGACACCTAAGGCCCGCTTAGAGTAAAGCTGCAGCGTTACAACTAAACCGTCGCTTTTTATTAAAGAAATCTGAGGGCGGGTGGGAAAAGAAAGAGAATCTTTCCATACATCGACCCCACAGGAGTTTTATAACCCAAATGTCAAGATGGAAACCTAAAAGCTGTTATCATGGATCTGTTCTCTGATTGGCTGTCGGGACTGGCTGAGTGACATCAGATGCTATCATCTTTTTCAGCACTCAGTTTAAAAATGCCAGAGGGGAAAAAAAGGCCCAACTAGATAGACATCAGAGAGCAGACTTGATGCGAGGCAGCATCCTGTGGCCTGGCGCCTCTCAGCCTTGTGCTATTTTAATTCTATATCGAGTGAAAAGGGGCGATGCATTTTTCTTTTTGTTCAAATTAGAAGGCTGGGGGAATCCTGATGATGGCAGTTTTTTGTCTGTTTTGTATTACAATTTAAATTCAATTCAATTCTAAGAGTTAAATATACATCAATGCAATCTAGGGAATATTATGAATAAAGGATTGAAATAAAAAAAATATTATACATTAAATTATTATTGAAATATTTCAGGGAATTTGTGTTGGTTTCTTATTTTTTTGTTTCTTATTTTTTTTAGAGCTAAAATGTTTTTTTTTTATTTCTATCTTCCCTTTTTTACATTCTTCCCAAAAATACAGATTTCTTTTTGCATCGTAAGAAAAACGTCAGAAATATTTTGTGCGAACATGATGTATAACTTAAAGCACAACATCACAGAAACCTTTTTATTGCTGCGTTGCAATAATCATATATTTCTTCTGTATTTTTAAAACTGGGTTTTTAATTTTTTTATTGCCGTTTCCTGTTGATCTGAATTCTACATTTTTTTTCCACTATCAACATTTACAACATCGACTTCTACACTGCACACAGACAAAATAAGAAAATTAAACATTTAAGGCATTCAAAACTCTCTGACGTTCCTTCCTAAGTGGCAGTGGCGTGAATTCATCAAAACGTACATGTGAAACAAAAAAATTAAACACTACAAGAAGCAAAATTGGTAATGTTGCCTTTTGGTTCGTGGAAGAAAGAAATAATTACAATTAGATTGAAGACGAGTCTTTTACATAGTGAGAAGCAACTGTAATAAATGGGGGGGAGAAGTAAAATTGAGACGTACCTGCGGAGGCCGAGGTGAAGAAGCAGAGCAGCAGCCCTGTGGCGGCGGCAGCAGCGGCGGCCATCGTCTTCTTCATCACGTTCAGCTGTGAGGAGCAGCAGATGCTTTCCATTGTTCAGGCTCATTTCCTGTCGAGGCAGTTCAGCGTTACGTCTCTGCTCAAAGCCTCGTGGTTGCTTGCGGTTTTGTGAAGGAAGCGCTCCAAGTCGCATTACCCGTTTTCATTGGCGCACTGCAGTTTTTAGCAGCCAATATGAGCTCCGGTCGCTATTTAGGGGCACCCATACGCAAAATAGCCTCCAAGGGCCAGAGCTGAAAAAATTTAAATAAAAATAAATTGTCAGAAATTCAGGATTTTGCTTGACAAAAGCACGGCAAAAAAAAATCAACCAAGAGAGGCTGAGTGGAATCCCCATCTTTAATTTTAG
Source organism: Thamnaconus septentrionalis (assembly GCA_009823395.1). NCBI lineage: Eukaryota > Metazoa > Chordata > Actinopteri > Tetraodontiformes > Monacanthidae > Thamnaconus > Thamnaconus septentrionalis. The sequence continues at coordinate 27,741,269 of CM020501.1, forward strand.
ATTTTCTTTCTATCTTTTTGATTAGAATTTATTGTCCCCGAGGGGAAATTCTTTTCCACAGCGCACTGCACATGTTTGACCAAATGCATTAGACATCATTGCAAAACCAATACACACTTTAGACAGGACAAGACATATTAACATAGACATGGGCGTCGTACAGTTCATCTCCTTTCCCTCCGGAGTCTGTTGTTCAGAGCCGCTATTGCTGAGGGGGATCAGGATCCTGGCTAGACGGGCCCTCCTGCAGCACATAGTCCTGTATCTGTGTCCGGAGGGTAGATGGATGAGGTGATGGTTGAGAGGGTGGTTGTTGTCCTGTTCTAATGAGTGTGTGGGAAGAGCAATCATCTTGCTGGCTTTTTTGGTTATGAATGTGAGTTTGGAGCGGTTTTTGACAGACAAGTTTTTGAAAAAGCAGGTGGAACAGTACAGTACAATGGGCTGGATGATGCTTTTATACTTTTATACAGCAGTAGGAGGAGATGAGGTGCAATGTGTAGTCCTTTAAGTTTACAGATAGCAGATAGTCTCTGATGGCTTCTTTTGTGAATCTGTGTTGGTCAAAGTTGAGGTTATTGTCAAGTGTGATGCCGAGGTATTTAAAGGTGTCAACAATCTGAACAGAGTGATGGTTGATGGATATGGGGTCCTGGGGTTAAGGGGGACTGATGAGTTCTTTGGTTTTGATGACGCTGAGGTGGAGGTAGTTATCCTCTCACCACTTTTTCTCATTTTCACATTTTCTCTCTAATATCGTCAAGTAAACCATAAAAAAATCAAACTGTTCAACAGAAGAAACGTCAGAACTTGATGAGGGGAAAAAAAAAGATTGTGGGGGGAATATGGAATTTGAACATTATCTCTTTGAAGATATGTGAATATGTGAATCATATACGAACTGTGCCACTGGCAACCAACCCACTCTCATTACCTCAGTGGTCTTGCGGCTCTTGTTCCGGCTGCTCTTCTGTTTCCCATTGTAGCCAACAATAGGTCACGCTGGTTTATCGTCCATTGCAGCAGAAACGCTTCAAGACGCTAACCCCGAGCTGGTGTTGACCATATAAGGAGCGCTCAATTTCAAAGCCAATGCGGGTTACTTCAAAGTCTAGAGACCCCATTTGATGATGTTATCTATCAAGCTAACTGACAATAAAACCGCGTCCTCCCGTCAGCCTCGAGTGAAAGGATGAACGCGTTGTCACACAGACGTGGGGCGAGCTAATCTAGTGAGCCAGTCTCGGCTTAATAAGACTTGCACCACCACACCAAGACTTTGGCTTGCACACGATTTTGTTCTTTGAAGAACCACAGCAGCAGCAGAGTATCCGCCGAGCCATCACGGCCATCGACGAGTGCTACCAGAAAGAGGAAATGTGTGTGTGTGTGTGTGTGTGTGTGTGTGTGTGTGTGTGTGTGCGCGCGTGCGCGTGTGTGCGTGTGTTTTTCACAACTGTCCCTCGGGTATGCGACTCGTCTGTTTGTTTTCAGGTGTTCTACTTTCTTCTTATCTATGTGGAGCAGCATTTCTTGTTTTTCTTTTTTAACACTATACCCCATGAGATGTGACTGCAGAAAGCACCCGAAAGCAAAAGTGGAAGTTTTATTGTGCTGCCTAAATAGAAGTGAGAGCGTAAACAGTTAGACATTTCCTGAAAATTTCAAATCTGTGACTGAATGGTTTCCACTATGTTCCACATCTTTCAGCACCTCCACTCTGTTGTATGTTTATTTCAGTGTGGCAACCTTGATTTTTGTTTACTCACTTTTTTGCCAAGCACACAGCTGATTTAAAAATAAAAAAAAAAATTGATGCATTCTGAAATGAACCCTAATCCATGGAGAAGAACGCTCACAATATGTGAACAAATAAAGAATTGTGAAGCTGATTGTTTTTGTTTTTATTTTTTAAACCTTTCGTATCCCCCCCATGAATTTTTGTACTCTCGCATTTTGTTGGTCTCAGTGAATTATATTCGCTTTGGTTTGGCGACACCTGCTGTCGAAAACCTGGGAACTACGTTTGAACAAGGACGGGAAGCTCAAAATTAATTCCAGTGTTTTGTGTGCTCTTTTATGAAAAAAGACGAAAGAAGAAGAGTGACAATAAGCCAAACATGAACCTCGAAACAACAGCGACGGGGCTGATCTGTCCACGCGGTGGCGCCGTCATTCTTCACGTGGCTCCATTGAGTCGCTGTGAAAGGCAACAAGCACTCCGTGACCTCCAACAAGTTTTTGTTTTACATGTATTTAGGTGATTAATAATCAATGGACAGGTTAAATTTGAACTTTTTTTTGGGGAAAAAATTAAAACCTTTAAAACCTTTAAAAAATCATCCACTGGGGGCCCTTTAAAGTCAAGGTTGCCCCTTGTTGCATCGAAAATTACACTTTGAATTTCTGACTTGCTAAAACAAAACTGTGCCTGTTCACAGGATGTACGCGGAGTCGCAATTATCATAATTTTACAGTTCTTAGCATGGAAGTCGCCCGGTGATGGAGAGCAGACGGCGGCAGGAGGACAGGCTTGACGGACAGTTTGTGCCCCCCCGTGGGGGACGCGGATGACCCTCTTCTTCAACGAGCCTTTAAAAATAGAGCTGATATTTTTCCACTGCCTCCATCCAAGACACACGCAAGAAAAAGCCCCTTTATAGATACCTCGGCCCCCAATCACAAGCCTGCCCGACTACCCAATCAGACGCCCCCACAGCTGGGAGGACGCATGGCTACAGCATCATATCAGGATGCTCCAAATAACTGCGGCCAACCGGAGATTTGGACCGGACGGTGCAGTAGCGTCAGATCGGTGGCAATAAGTAACATGACTGTCCTTCGGCTGAGCTGAGGACAGTTCAGACAGCAGCCAAACCTAGCCCAAGGCCGGGGACTGATGTTGAATAGACTGCGCTAGCAGGCTAGCTGCGCTATTTGACAAAAAAGTCCACTAATGGTAAACAATTATTGTATATTGAGGATAAATAATAAAAATATGCAATCGAAATAGGACTGAATGCTTTTAGTAACAAGCAAACAGACAACAAAATAGAAATGTCTATGATACATGCCCCCTAGTCACAAGGGGAACTGAGGCTACAAAGTCAGCCCATTTCCTTGGAGCCCGTGTTGTGTCGGCCCAACTTCTGAGGATTTTTTCCCATCATCCTCATTTCATATAATGACAAATTAAATCACAGTGGAAGCAGTGCATATTTTTTTGCACGATACTTCACTGCTAAATAAAGACCTTTTATAATCCCACACACACACAAGCACGTGCGTGTGCACACGCGTACGCACACACACAAAGGAGTGCGCCCGTGCTGTCATAGCTCCCTTTGTGAACGACCTTTATTTATTGACAGTGCGATGACACGGTGTTGTATCAACGGAAAGAATGCTGTCGTGTGCTAATAAAGGCTAGTGATGAGCGCCTTCTCTTATGCATGCAAAAACCAAACCAAAGCTAAATATCTTACATTTCGATGAAGGTGACTGTTCAAAAAGGAAGAAGTGTCTCTCTTTTGCTATTTTTCTTCTTTTTTACTTTGCGATGAGACTCCTAACGGAGGTCTGGCTAATGAATTGTGCGACTCATCAGTGTGTTTGCCGAGGAACAAACAGAGCGGCAGCTAATGGCGATGTTCTCATTAGTCACCCCGAGATTCTTCTGCCGGCGGCCAAAGAAAACAGAGCCACCGCACGTCCATTTGACTCGCGCTGCTGAACTGCATCAAAACGTGATTCCCCCACCTCCCTGTTAGGCTCAGCCAATTGAACCTGAGTTGATTCAGGTTTCTATTTTCAGGAAACTCATCCGTGGGTGTAAAAATCCTGAGTTATTTTTGGATTCGCTGAGATCAGAGGCGTTCCCAAATCCAGGGACAGTTGGCCAGAATCCTTACCGCCGTGCGACTGTGATCTTTATTTTTGGGGGCAACGGCGGCCGCCTAGTTTTTTAGTGTGGTTTCACTGAAGCGGCGTGGAGCACATAGCCGGGATGGTGCGCGGCGGACGACGGCCGGATTTTAAAACAGACGGCGGGGATTCCGATCCTGGCGGCTGCGCCTCGGCTTTGTGGCCTTTGTGCTTTGTGGGAACGAGCTGGACGGCTGAGGTGTGCGGGATCGTTTGCGACAGGTGGAGATTAGGCCAGGTGTGCCGGTTGCAGTCGGGTTACTAGAAATAGGGCGAGCATCAGCAGCTGGGTCTGGGTACAGCAACCGGGGAGGATTCCGCTGTTGAGTGCGAGCCCTTGAACTCTGCCGAGGAAAAACTCTCCGGTCCGCCCTTTTCTGTGTGGGAAGGCAGCGTGTGAAAGCTTGTCTCGATCCAGGCTCATTTGGCACAACTGTTTTTGTTGCGGGACATCAAAGCTAAGACTCCTAAGGCAATTAAAACTACCCAAAGGAACCAAGAGTCTACTATAAGATCTACTGGGGTCTCCCAAACAACAAAGACATCACATATTTTCTTCAATTCACCGACTCAAGAAAGTTCTGCTTTCTTTTTTCTCATTGTTGTCTTGTCCCGTCTTGGCATCCAATTGAAATGTCCGCATAATCGGTGTAACCGCGGTCTGAGACCGACCGCCGGCCTCCGGGGGGGAATAAAACTGGCGGAAGGCTTCTCCGCATAGCTGGCTATATCTGGAGAACAGTGGGAGCGAGGCGGAAAGGGAGAATGTGTGTGCGCGAAGCTGCCAACAGCAGCACTAAGCCTCCAAAGTAAACACAGCTGATGGGAGAAACCCCCCCCACCCCCCCAACCACACTGCCACGCCCCGCCCCTTCATCCCCGTTCGCCCCCAAAATACACGACCAAACCGTCCGTGTTTTTGTAAATTCGCGACGACTCGCAAGCCTCGCGGCCTTGGGGCCTGGTGTGGACATCGGGTGCGATGCAAAGCGTCGCCTGTCGCCGCCTCCTCTCCGGTTTTCCTCCACCGGCCGAGCCGTTTCCTCTCCTCCTCTTCTCTCTTTGGCACCACTTGATGGAGCGGTCGGCATTTCACCATGTAAGGCTGCAGCGGAAGCCCCGAACTCGGCCGCTCCTTGGAAGAAAAGAAGGGGGGCGGTGTGCTTGTGAGATAACAGGTGAAGGGAGGGGGGCAAGAGGAGGAAAGACGGGATGAAAAATGGAGGGAAATGAAGGTGGACGGTGATGCAGGGAGGAGAGGAAGAAAGTAAACAGAAGAAAGAAAAGTAGGTCAGCGGCTGCGTCGGTGCGAAACTACGCCTCCCCTTCGCGGCTCACGCTAAGCGGACCGAAGTGTGAGAACGACGCGTGCACACGCGACAGCAAGACAAATCGTCGTGGGCCCCCGTTTGAGCCGGCGGTTTTCCTTTGATACGGGCTCGTGAGAGTTGAGCTGAAGGGACGACCGGCGTCTTCAACAGACTGTACAAATGTGACGGCGTGAAGGCGGAAGAAAACACCTGACCGTGATCTGAGGATGCGTGTGACGCAGCTGCCTGACCCCGGACACGACTGACAGCCTGTTTACAAGCACGTTCGCCATATAAGGCGGACGCATTGCTTTTCTGGGACACAGCAGGAGGGGGTTATTTATACATTTTCCATCCCCATTTCTTTTTTTTTGTCTCTCTTTTGGAACATCTTGTCGGTTTTGATTCCTCCCGGGAGAAAGACGCTGTCCAGAACTTCACACACACACACACACACGCATACACACACACACACAGACATGAAAAGACACAGCCAACAGCCTCTCGCTCTGTGTTTTCTGACAGAGATCCAGATGAAATAACCGGCAAAAAATCGCTCTGATGTGACTGTGTCTCCTGTTGGCAGCGTTGTGGGACCAGTGCCTTCACGTCCAAACAGATGAGAGAGAGAGACCGTGGAATCCCCTCACTTATAATTGGGATAAAGGGACAATGAGGGGGAAACTGTTCGGGATCGATTCCGCAGCAGCTCGTATATTTAGAGACGACAGACGTCAGCTGTTTGTGGTGGAACCAGGCTGCCGGCACAATGAAGACAATGAGGGGCTGGTTGGCGGCCGCAGTGAGATGGATGACTGGGACGCCTTCTAAAGAGGGGGTGGAGTCTAAATACGGACTGGATGCTGGTGGGGATTCTTCTTGGTATACGTGCCATCAAGTTTTGCATTTCACAAAAGCAGGTTTTTTGGGGGGAAAAGTCGGTACACAACACAAGTAAGTGGTAGTAATGGGCACAACCTCCTTCTTCTACTATTGTCCCAGCTATGCGTTGTCCATCTATAGAGCAAGAAGGTGGTGGGTTTGAGTCTTGGGCCCGGTGCCCTTTCTGAGTCTATGGGTTCCCGCCTCCTCCCACACTCCAAAAAACGTGCACGTCAGGTCAGTTGGAGACTCCAAACTGTGCACGTGCAATAAACTGGCCACTTGTCCAGGGGTGTGACTCTGCCTTCGGGCCAACGCGGCTGGGATGAGCTGCAGCACCCCTGCAGAAGTGGGTGGATGGATGGATGGATGGATTTCACTACTCTTCATGTGTCCAAATTCACGCATCGACATCCAGACGGTCCGCTGCATGTGAAGCGACCCACTGACCCCAGATCAGTCTGTGCTGGGGTTGGCCCTGCCTCTTCCTCTCTCTCTCTCTCTCTCTCTCTCTTCCTCCCTCCCTCCTGAACTCTCTCCTCCTCCTCCTCCTTGTCCTCCTCCTCTCCTCATTGGGCTTCCAGCCGTGCAGAGAGCAGCGTGTCTGACATTTCTGCCCCCAAAACTCCTGCAATCAGAGAGGTAAGGAGCAGCGTGCGGCAAGCGTGCAAGTGTTTGTGCATGGGGGTGTGTGTGTGTGTGGTGGGTAGTAATGAGGGTAAAATGCTGGGGACTAAACAATTTCCTCACACGTGAGATCAAGATAGAGATGGATCTCAGCCAACGGGCTGAGGTTTAGGGAATATATTCTGATTTCAGGCAAAGTGCTGCGGTGAACTTTGAACAGAGGGAAAACCAGTCATGGCTTAGCTCTCGCTATTGGAGATTAAATCAGGGACACAACTCACATACAGAGGTGAGACTTGGATCTGAAGGAGCATCATGCTGGTTCTGAAACCCAAGTCGGGGCCTGTGAAAAGACTGCAGTGCGATTGCCTGTTGAGACTTTGCATCACAGCAGTTTACAAAAAAAAAAACCCGGATAACTGCGCTCCGCACATAGCTCCGATCTGTACTTCATCACACATTTTGTTTTTGCCAAATAAGGACCATTTATTGTGGCCCCACTAGGCAGGATTTCATTCCTCTTATTTATTTATTTATTTATTTTTATCTATCTATTTATTCCTTCAGCTGCTTGTAATATTTTAACAACTAAAGCAAAAGCAGAACAAGCTCTCTGACTCCTGTCTGGGTCAACATGTCGTGCTGCAGAGACAGAGAGCAGACCGAAAAGACAAATGTCCTTAAAACAAAATCCAAATACTCTGTTCCACAGTCTTAAACAGTTTGTCAGTTCATGCATTTATTTTAGAGAAAAACTAAAACGGGGTCGACATCCTGTTTTTGTTGTCTCTTGGTTTTACCAGCTGGTGAGAAAGATCACAATTACGTCCCTAAGAAAAGATATTTTCTCAGTTCACTCCTCAAAGTTTCAGGTAGCTATAGCTAGTTGACAGAAAACAGCTCAGACTTTTAAAAATAATCATCAATAAGTCCATGTTCTGCTTTCTACCACCTCAAAGTGCTTGCTTTGCTAAAATTATTTTGGTCTTCAGTTTCAAGGGGTACTCTAAGCGACCTTTATCAACTCCCCCTGTTGGTCACGCTTAACTCTTGGCAGCGTCAACTGATTCAGCTTTACTATAACATGGAAAAGACTTACGGGATTTTGTCTCAGATACTCCATTGATCTGCCGCCTGCTAATGTCATTGCTGAGGTTAATTGCCCCCTGACAAATACGAACCACATATTTAGAGCCACAGTGCAGGTCTGGAGAGAGCTTGCTATCTTCAACACCTAACTACCATTGAGATGCTAATAACATATTATAGATAAGTTCAAACCCCAAAATTAAAATGCATACATTGGACCCTAATAGAATTCGATATAAACCTGAAAAAAATATATTATGTTAAGCCATTTTTGCGGACAGTCAGAGAGCATGGGGGAGGTTGTACCTGAACTTCAATTTTGAAAGTCTTCAAATGAATAGGTTTTTGAAGGTTAGCTTGTACACCTGGAATGACACTCAGAGGCCGCTTGGTGTGAAGTCTCTGACCACGAAGATCAATGAAGTCCAACTGAAGGCAGCCCTTACCCTCCACTTGACGCCTCCATTCCTGCAAGCGCTGCCAGGGCAGCAGCTGCGCCCCCACACTCCAAGTGGTGACACAAAGATGGTGGCTTGGAAAAATAAATGAGGTTTCCGTCGGGACGAGGAGATATGCGCGCTATGTCTGCCACGCCGTCGGACGCCTTTGTGTGTTGACTGAAGGTACTTTATCTTTCAAAAACTCATTTCACTTCAGCCGTGGGGGATGAAGGGGGTGGGGGGTGGACAGGGGGAAATGCAATGACAAATTGGAAGATAAACCCCAGCAGCTTGCCGTTTTGTGGCGACCGCTTGCCAAGTTGAAGACACTTTTGACCTCACTTTAAAGTTGGGTCAAAGGTCAGAGAACCAAGAAATTGACCTCCAAAGCTCGCTAGATCAAAAATATCTGCGACCACCGACTGGTTATTCAAAACATGAAGTCAAATTTGCAAAATCAAGACATCATCCGTCTGTCATCGCCCAATAAGTACACCAGCTTGATCTTCAACAGGCAAGCACAGTCAGGCTGTGACATGTTTCAAACCTCTGTGTATTTTCACGACCCCCCAACCCCATCCCCAAAGTGGATTAGATAGAAATCCTTCCAAACCTTCACTCGGGTCAAGCACACGAGGTCCTGCGTCAAGGTGCGAATGTGTCAAATGATAATGACTGACAGGGGAGAAGATTACGGACGTGAGGGGGGAACAAAAGTAAAATGATTAAAAATAGAAGTGTTGAAATGTCTGCTGAAGCCTGAGGTGACTCCCGTTGTGTGTCCTGGAGTCTCGTTGACAAATGCCAAAGAACAATGGCCGGCGGACGACTTCCAGGCAAACAGGACAACGGCAATGAGGATTAACACTCTGGGGTCTCTTGCAACGGGGCTCCAGGAATAAACACCGTTTGGCATTCTTTAATGCGAATCACAAGGCCGCGGCGGACAATATACCTCGCAGAGGGCGCGACAATAGGGCTTTTTAAGACCTTTGTAAATATAGCGGGCGAACATGGCAGAGGGGATGGTAGAGCGGTACGAAGTTTTGAGGGAGGTGCGGCTCAACCCGCTCAGGGGGCGCTACGCCCTCCCTGCAGCGTCCACTTCCACGACGGCTAATGCTAGCCAAAGTTGTTTCTATTTTGATAAGTTGAAATTTATACCTTTATTTGTTCAGCATATACATATGTACAAAAAAGATACTACATCACTTCTGGGTAGTTTGTGGGACTTTTTACCTTTCCTGGGCTAATTACCCAGGATGTCAATTTTGGGATTGAGCGGATCTTAACAACGTTACTACAGTTAAAGGTAGAAGTTGTTTTTTTATTCCCATAAACATTTTATTGTTTTTTTTTTTAAACTGATACAGTTTTCAATTATACTCGTACTTACAAAACAGTTCAGTATTGCATGTTTTGTACAAATATAGAAACAAAAGCAACAACACAAAAAAGAAATGAAATAAAATAAAAAGAAGTAACCTTAGAACGACACCTTGAACAGGGCCTTTTGGGATCAGAGCTTCGCATTTGGAGTTTAGGAGGTAATCATCTCTAGATACAGTACATGGCTGCAAGGGATTCAAAAATTATTCAAGACATAAGAAACATCAAAGTCCTTAATAAAGTCAATAAAGGGCCCCTTAATCTTTTTGAACTTTTGTTGCCTTGAATTGTGCATATTATTCTTTCCAAAGGTAAGTTGGACAACATTTGTTTTAACCACTGGGGGATGACAGGTCCATTCATATTTTCCCAATTTAAAGCTATACGTCTTTCTGCTAACAACGAACTGAAATCAATAAAAGAACTTCCTGCTTTACTAAAGTTTATCCAGATACAAAGCCATTATGAATAGTTTGGAATTCAACGGAATCTGTTTTAAAATTATCTTTTCAATTAAGTTTTTCACTTCTACCCAAAAAGTTTTTATTTGACTGCATTCCCACATACAGTGTATTAACGTACCTTTTTAGCCACATTTAATACATATGTCTGGTATGTTCCTATTGTACTTATTTAATTTCACAGGCGTTGTATATATACACATGAGCCACTTGAATTGTAATATCCTTAGACGACTATTAATTGACATTCTGTGGACTTTACCGCATGCCATTTCCCTATGTTGTTCACTGACATTGACCCCCAACTTAGGTCTAGCTTATAGCTTTGAGTCTTATAGCTCTATTATGCATCATTAAGACCTTAATTCCAGTAGCTATATCCCGAGGGGCATGAGAGGGAACGAAACGCAATTTGTTGTCTTCGCGAGGGCAGCAACTATACCTTTAATCGCTTAATGCCATTGACGCGATTCAGGTCGAATTTTTCCGTCAGACGCTCGCAGCTCAGCCGCGAAGGCACACAAGCCCAATTCGCCGCTGTCACTGTTATTCTGGTTCGACGCGTCATCAGACCTCAGCTGGCGCCTCACTTATCGCGGAACTGCGTGTCCTGATACTGAAAGGTCGAAGCAAGACGCCGACCAAGAGGCACATGACAGAGGCCAGGTGGAGTTCATTGAAATGTCAGTGACAGCCTTACCTTCCTGATTTTCCTCTCATTTCCTCCACAGTCTTCGGAAACCACTGCAAAGAGCTGAAGCTGAAGAGCAGTAAGAACCGGCGTCGACAGGCAACACTGACCCTCGAAGCCTCCAGCCTTTCTTGTCGCCCTCAAAGCCACCCGCCAAAATCTAACCCCAACCATGGAGAGGGTCCAACACATGACCAAGTCGGCCATTCGCCGGGCGTCCCAGATCGAGGTGAACCCCCAGGCCAAGAGGAACCTGCAGGAGCTCTTTGTCAACTTCACCCTCATCCTCATTTGCCTGCTGCTCATCTACATCATCGTCCTGCTGAGCAGCTGAGGAGATGGAGACAGACTGACAGACGGGTGTGTGTGTGTGTGCAGGTCGCGTGCGTCCACCGGGATTAGGCTAAAATATGGTGAGGGGATAGCACGGTGATATTCCCTCCCTTACATATGTCAGCCAGATTCTGCTTGACCACGGAGGGCACATCAATCTGTCGTGAAGGCAAAGTCCCGATAGCCTGTATGTCTTTGTATTCATCTGCTGCTCATGTAGAGTCACACTCTGGCCACATCACAATGTCTCGGCAAGGGGCCAAGTCCCACTGAGTTGGAGCACCCGACAAAGTCAAGAGCTAAATGATGGCGGGAAATGATTTTTCCATTTCTGCTTCCTTTCTTTCTTTGCTCCAGCCAGAAACTCACGATAAACAGAGGGTGATAAAAAGTCCATAATATTGAATTGGAAGCTTACAAAAAGATGGAAAATATTGGAACTGGAAAGTGTGTAATACAGAATAATAATGTCCTGAGTCAAGTATCATAGAAAACAGCCCCCTGAATTCTATTTCCTGCTTTTCTGGCAGAAGTTGAAAGTGCCTCTTATTGCATGAAGAGGTGAAAAGGAGTCATGGATTCTATAGTATTATTTAGTCGTGTCAAAAAAAAGTTGACAGCCAGTACTCCTATTTAGAAAGATAAATTACACAGCATGTTGCACTGCCACCAGGTGGTTACTACCAAACAGAATGCAAGTCTTTCTAATAATCAAGGATGTTCTTTTAAAATATATGTTATATATATATATATATATATATATATATATATATATATATATATATATATATATATATATATATCATGAATTTAAACGTTTGTGTAAAACCAAATGTGACCTTTGAAGACATTACGATGTGGTCTTTGTCTTTTCAGAGAAGCACAGTCAGAGAAAAGATGATTTTCACCTTCCACGCCCTCAGTGTATTATATCCAGAACCTGGATGGGACATGATCGTAACACTTCGGCTGTAAAATGCAGGAAAGCTTTCACCGCCATCGACTTATGAAGTTCATTGATTTTATCAGTTGTGAAGGAAACATAAATTTGCATGGTTTGATTTTAGCTATACCCATAGTTTATGTGGTGAAGTGTCTCTTGAGGTCAAGCTAATGTCAAGAAATTAAAGTATAATGTAGATTCATAAGCGCTTTGGAATAATGTATCACTGCAAGCAAACATTATTGTCAGTGTGTCTGCACTCTTGTGAGGAAAAATGTGAAGAAAACGTATATGCTGTGCTTGATATTATGTGTCGAGAAAGTTTTACCACCTTTGAACTGTTAAAACACCAAAGAAGAAGCACAATTCTCAAAAATAATAAAGGATGAGTAACAGGCATATACTTTCTGCCATTTATGAGGTGTCATCAAAACACATTTTTTTAAAAATGTGTTTTCATTTCTTGTGACACCAGTGTGGAATATTTGTTGTGACGTTAACGTGACCACATGTATTAGTGATGAATTGTGTATGGAAGCTTTTTTAGGACATAAAAAAACAAAACAGACATGACAAGTCTTTTTATCTCACAATCAGAATTTTACTGTTTCATAACATACAACAGAAATTATATAAATATAAATAAATATTGTTAATGTCATTATCATACAGTTTCCTTTAAAAATGGCAGGACAGACATGGTTCAATGGCATGACAGTCAAGAACACAGACGCCGACTCTTCCGCTCGTGTTTTCCTCCGCCAGGCTCTTCTCCTCCCGAAAGCCAGTTCAAAGTGAGGTGAGCTGATCCCTGATCAGTTTGAAACCAAAATGAGCAGCTGAGGCCTGTATGCCTCGTGCGGGTGTGGGGGCGGGGGTGTGTGTGAAAGAGAGATGACGTAATGGCAATTGCCTGCACTTCTGTCATTGACCACAGGAGGCAGACTCAGCCCACTGACGCAACAGACAGACCAGTCAAAGGCCAGTCAGACAAAAGGGATCAGAATGAAATATTGAGTATTCGTGAACAAAATCTATATGCAACGGATGAATATGTACATATTCTTTGTCACTTACTCAAATAGGTAATTGCAACTTAAGGGGTGGCACAGTGTTTATCTGTTTCATCATCAACCGCCTCACCACGTTGTCCATACAGGAGTTCTTCTGGAGCTTTGCCTATCCATGGGCTTAGTTCTCAGACAGCTCCTGATTGGACCAACCGTTCAGGAAAAGAAAAAGAAGTGGACAACAAGTCCCTAAAGTGCTCTGAAAGTAATGTGGATGACTGGTCCTGATGCCGAGACGCGCTTTGGATTTTGTATAGCTCGCGGTGATCCACAAAAACTCTGAAGTCACTGAAAACTGCCCCCCAACATCGTGCCTCTTGGTTTGGTCTTTGCATGAAAAAAAAAAACGACAACAAAAACAACAACAACAACAATCTTTACAGTCTTCACAGTGTGCATGGTGGAAGCGAACCAACAGACTGTGGTTCCACGAGGACGCTTCTTTGTTTGCTTGTTATTTTGGTCCCATGTATTTTTTGGCAGGTCCAGGGTTGGTTTTATTTTAGAACATCTCCACATGTCCAAGCTCTGGTAACAAAGGTGTCATTTTTATTGAGCGCCAATACCAGAACATTTTCATATTCTGATGATATCAGACTAAGGAAAAATATCGCAAAAAAACCAAAACAAGAATCTGTCACAATAGCAAAAGTGATAGTGAATTGAGCTAGCCTGCCAACTTATGCAACAAACAGAAATACCATTTCTATTGAGAGACAACTGGCTAAGTTTCGTGACTGGAAAGAATATGTAACTCATGCTAAATCACAAGTATTTAAACCGAAACCAAAATACAAAAAAATACCAAAAACTTGCATGTACTCCACCAAAATAATAAGCAATAATAAGCCGCAGAAAAACTGACACTGACATCTTGGCATACTAGCGATATTAGCACAAAGTTAGCCCTGTCACTTCAGTCCAACCTGGTTCTGTCTAAAATGACTTAGCCCTCAAGTTCTTCGGGCGTTCCGACACTTGAGGATGTTCTAAAACAAACGACGTACAGGTTGGTGTTTGCAGTAACATTCGGTCAAACTAGGAGCCTCGGTAGCATTTAGCTGCATTCGTGTCAGGATGCGGCGTAGAGACATCGCAGCTGTCATCGATCAAATTTGTCGCTGGCACACACACATGGCCACAGGAAGTGCTTCTTTAAAAAGTACGGGACGTACCCGAGGAAGGAAACCATTGTTTGGATCCGACCCAGAGTCAGAAGAGCAAGATTGATGTCGGTTTTCCACAGAGGAGGATCTGAACAGCGTCGCGGGAGACTGGCTCTTGTCAGAGAGACAGCGAGCCGCCCAACGTCTGTGAGGACGACTGAATAATTCGCCACAAATTAGAGCACCTCAGTGCGCCCGTTTGCCTGTGGGAACGCGCATGTTTCTTTGTGTACCGACCAACGCCCCCTCGCTCAAGGGTATGTCAGACTTTTCTTGGGGCTCCTGGCTAAAAGGTCGTTGCTAAAACCTGGCGCTTTGCTTCTTCTAAACCCCCAAAAAGAAGGCCAGAGGTATGAAAAACCAAAACCAGTAAAATATATATGACTGCATAAAAAATAAATGGGAAGTTCCTCGCTGGGATGAAGCAACACTGCTCTTTTCAAGACCTTCTCTCAACCACCCCTTAGTTTATTCATTTCCCTGCGTGCATGTACAAAAAAAAACCTCTGAGCTGAAACACCCAGAGTCAGTTTGCTGCACTGAAGCGTTAATTTGGCCGATATGTTACTGCAGAATACAAACCTCTTTGTCCTGTTGCCAAAGACTGAGCAGCTTGGAAACTGTACAAGTCGGCGACGAGATCTCCGCGGACCTTCGGTGGTCGCGAGTGCGAGGACGACGTAAACTTCAGATCAATTTAAAAGAGAAAAAAACAGAAACAAACAAAAAAAAACAAATAAGGAGGACAGTGCACCAAGAGACAGTTGACATGAGGATTTCAAGTGAGCGACAGCAGCATTATGATAGTGTTGTTTGTTTTTTCCTGTTTTCACATGCTCTATGGCCTGCCCCACAGCCGGAGAGGCGCAGAGTGGGCGGGGTCGAGGCGGCGACCCCGCCTCCCGGGCTCGTGAATGAAAATAAGTGTTGTGACTTTTAACACTCCTTGGCATCGGTGAGCCGTCGAGAAGCGAAGTCGCCCCGGGCGCCCGAACCCACCCCTGCACCCTCAACCCACCCACCCACCAACGCACGTCTCCGGTCCACTGGCGTCACAACACAGACCGTAGAAAAAACAGTGGCTCGTTACGTTATAAATACTTGGAATAGTAAAAATACGAGGGGCCGCTGGATCGGACGTGACACTGGGGACGGCCGATCGAGTGGCCCCCGGAGATCTGAAAATTACTTCCAAACATATACTGTATGTACACGGTCAAAGCACTGGGACAGGGAGGGCGGAGTTTAGCTGGTTGCCGCCGCTGCTGCTGGTGTTCGTGTCTTCAGTGGCGTTAGTCGGAGTTGAGAGTCTACGCTGGGGGCAGTGGGGGGGGATAGGCAATGTTTCTCTTGCTCTGGGCTGAAAGCTCACTTCCTTTTGGCTTCCAGGTACGGCGAAGAGACAACGGCTTGTCTCGGGATACTGGCGATTACCCAGGTTTTTTTTTCCATGGACAGATTACCTTGTTGCCAGTATCGAATGACTTTGCACTGCTTTTAGGCGCTCAGCGTAAAATGAAAAGTATTTTTCAGCCAGAATTACGAGGGTTATTGGTTGAAGATTCCCTCAAAAAGTTGAGCTCCTTCCCCCCAAAATGACTTTTCAAGGCTTTGGATACCCCAAGATGCCAATTAATACTGGAGGGAGGGCAATTTTGGGTTTTCAGGGTGTGTGTCATGGCAAGAAGCACCACAAAATATTCTAAAGGCAGGCCGCAGATTGACACGTTAATGAGGTCTCGCATCTTGACGGTCATGCCAACAACAACGCCCTCTGCGCTTGACGTCGCAGACGGGAAAGCCGTGACGTGTTTCATGTTGTCCTAATGACCGTCAAGGAACATAAACCCTCCGCGAGGCTCGACCCGAACTCCGCTGCTCCGTCCCATTGCTTTTTGTTTGAAAGGATTTTTCTGTTTCTGTTTTGTTTTTTTGCCACTCAGAACGTGAAGTACTGCGAGTACAGCTCCTCTTCCTTCTCCACGCGCTCCTTGCCTTCCCCCGCCTCCGAGTTCTGTGGGTCCGACTGCGGCGTGGCGTCGGCCTCAGGAGGGCTGGAGGGGGGAAATAAAGACAGGAAGCGTTCACAATGCACGGCGGCGAACAGCAAGCGTGCGCGGTGGGAAAAGGTGAGGCCAGGCTCTGGGCTGAGGGGGGGGGCGTCGGCGTGAGGTTGGCAAATCCAGGACATAGCATTTGAAAGGCTTTGTCTTCCTACCTGCGGGGAGCTCGCTCAGATGCAAGGACTTCTGACACATGCAGAGATGGAACGTGGATTTCTGCGTGAGTTGCAGGTCTCCGCTGTGACCGAGCCGGAGAAGGGGGGGAGACCCGAGAGCGGCTCTGACTGCTGCCTAAACTCCCGCACGCCCGCTGCTAATACGACTCTGGAGAGCAAAGCCTGGGGAGGAGACTCGGCAGGGAGCCGTGAATTCAGAAGTCGTTCCAGTTTTGCTCTTTGCCAGCGACTTGAAGACTTTCACCAACCCCCACCCCCACCTACTCCCTCAACAGGAGTTGTGGGCTTCTAGCTTGGTGCACTGAAGCGTTATCAACATTACTATCCTCCTGCGCGAAGCAATTTGGCAACACCATAAAGGCTTGGGCGATGGAGCAAGGTCTCAAAAGAACCTTGGTGGGCCGGCGGCAGTCTTTGGAACTAAACGAGCGGCAACAAGAGAGTTTTCCTGGTTTGAAGTCACCTTCTATCGCCCTCCAGCAGCAGACCTGCCACAGCTTTTCCAATCAACGCTCGCGGCCGTCTCGCTTTAATCTGCCACCTTTTTTTCATCCCTCAAAAGAAATTACAAATCCCGAGATCTCTTGAGATACCTCGCTCCGAGCGCCTCTTTTCCGCCCCCCACCTCGCCGGAACTTCCTTCAAACGTGTTCCGATGGAGATTCGAGTCTCAGTGGCGCGCTGGGGGAGGCCAGTTTGGCTGATGGGAAGGAAAAAAAAACGAGATGCTGACGCAAAATGGATCAAAAAGCGGATTATGTCAGCTTTGCGTTTCTCTGCTGACCGCCAGCTGAGGCCCAAGTTAATAAAAGGCGCATGAATAGTTTTAATTTAGTCGCCAATGCCGGATAAGGCTTTAATTATAAAGGTCAGGCTTGGTGGCGCATATGACACATGATTCAATTTCTTCTCCAAATCCCATCAATAGGTAAAATCGAGATTCAATTTGCTTCCGTTGCAGTTCCTCAGGTGGCAGCTTTATTTTTGCGGAGGATCTCACTGTGGGGGTTCTGATCCACATATCCATAGATCCGTGGCGAACGTTCTCAAGGCATCCACCAGTTTCTTTATCACTTTGGCGGAAGGGCGATCAAAAAATCGGGTATGGGGAACGTGGGCGAGAAGAGCAGAGGGGGACAGGGGTGAGGAGGGGTGAGTTGCACTGAGAGTTGCAGGCATTGGGTGGAGGTGGTGGGGTGGGTGTGGTGGTGGGTGGGGGGCAGCAAGCATCCATCCTGCCGGGCCGGCGGAGGCGCGTCTTTTTTTTTTTTCTTTTTTGTTCTCACCTCCGATAACTTGGCGGGCCCTGATGCTGCGGCAGGGCTTCCTGAGGATGAGGAGCGTGTGGAAGAAGAGCGAGGCTCGGCATGGGATGGTGAGGAGGGTGATGATGATGAGGAGGATGAGGAGGAGGAGGATGAGGAGGAGGAAGAGGAGGATGCTACAGAAGAGGAGAGAGAGGGAGAGGGCTGAACAGCGGTCAGGAGGAGGCGGGGTCAGGAAGACCCCGCCTCCTCCAAATTAAAGGCGTCTCACTTGCGGTCGTGTCGCTTCCGCTCGATCAAATGTCAATGCGAAGGTTTTTTTTTTTGTTTTTTTTGCACTTTTTGCAAATCTACAGGCACGGAATGAAAGTTGGTGGAGGGTTTTGGGTCTTTAAAGCTTCATGAGGTGTTTCTACCTAATTAAATTTAGAACACACACATGTCTGAATTGCTTGAAAAACTTTGGATTACTTTGCAGCTGGGGGTTTGGTAATGATGATGATGCTCAACTTTGATCAGCGTGCACCATCCGGGTGTTTCAACAGATCGTTTCAAGGGAAATGACGCAGCATGTGGCCGATTGTAGGCGTGCAGATTGAGAAAGCACAGCCGCCCGCCCGCCCGCCATCCTCATCAGTCACCACGCTGCGGTTTAATAGTCCCGCTGCGCCGCCTCCCGACCGACTGAGCTTTGATTGAAGAACGGAGCCGCTGCAAGGAACGATAGGGGAAGAGAAGGACGACGAAGAGGAGAAGGAGGAGGAGGAGGAGGAGGAGGAGAAGGAGGAGGCTGCCAATCTGATTCCCGAAAATCAAGCCTTATTGTTTTGAAGCGAGTTCCTGAGGATGCTGCTGCAGTAGTAGCAGCAGCAGCAGCAGCTGCGTCTCGGCAGCTTCGTTTTTTTGTTTGCGCCGTGTCGCTCAAACGGACACTGGAGGCAATTAAAACAAGGCCTTGTTCTGCAGCGTCGGCGTGTGGAGAAGTCGGACGCGGACTCAACGCTTCGCTCTTGGATTGCATGTACGTGGAACTCGACCGTTTTGCAGGAACCTGCTGCACGCAATCCACAGCGTGCGTCACGCGCGACGAGAGGCCGCTGGAAGCGCTCGAGTGCACTCAGGGGAGGTTCACGTGTGCACGCCGGCGGCGACTGCAGGGAACTCAATAGCTCTCCAGCGCTTTTCACAGCGTGGGCGTCGGATAAGAGGGCCGCCTGCCTCCGAACGACGGGGAAAAAACAACAAAGGCTGCCTGGCTGATGATGTCGCTCGCGGCGCCCACGTGGTGGCGGCGGTGGCGGCAGCGGGACCACTCACCTTGATGAGAGGGTTGATGACGCCAACGTTGGCGCTGGAGTTGAAGACCTTGTTGAAGCCCGTCTCTCGGTTGACCAACTCCAGCTGGTAGAACTTTTTGTCGTCCTGCGAAGAAAAAGGGGAAAAGCATTTGGAGGCAGAAAACAAACTATTTGCTTATTTGGACTTTGGAATACAGCTAATAAATAAGAGCATGCCACTTAAAACTGGGTTAATTTTATCATCATTATGATAAAATTAACCCTCTGCCTGTTTGCAGAGTTGCCCTTCCGCCGTCAGACACACAAATGGGCAGTTCTGCGGAGGACGGACCACAGTGAACCTACCACCAGCTTCTTGACCAGAGCCTCCCTCTCGGTGACCATCTCTCTGAGCTCGGCAATGATGTGCAGGTCCTCTGGCCGGCTCTCCCTGTTTCTTAACTTCTCCTCCGTCCCCTCCAAACTGAAGAGGTGCACGCACACACACGAACACACACACACACACACACACATGCGTGGAGACGGCAAGGTTGACATTAAATTTGCACGCAAAACAGAATAAGAAACGCAAAACACAATTAAATTGTTTTGGTGAGCCACCTCACAGAAAACATGTGCTTTAATGTCAATTGAAAATGAACAAAAGCAAAGTTACAACAAAATCAGTGTCATTAAAGCCCCCTGGTATTTTGCTCTTTATTGAAATGACTCTTAAAACACTGAAAATAATGATAAAATATAGCTATTTTATTACTAACTTACTATTAATATAATTTCTTCAAGTTCGGCAGGCCGAATGAAAAAGCTTCACGGGCCGCATTTGGGCCCCAGGCCGTAGTTTGCCCACGCCTGGTGTATATATATATATATATATATATATTTTTTACCATCTTTTGACACTCACATTATTTGCAGAGCGGAGATCTTGTCCTTGAGGACCTCCTGGGCCTTGTTGAAGTCGCAGAGGATGATCTGCAGCTCCCGCTGGTGGATGAGGCTGAGCTCGCCCATCTCCCGCTCGTGTCTCTTGGAGATGTCCTGCTCGTGGGCCCTGGAAAAGAGATGATTTGTTCAAAATTGATTTTAAATAGATTCTAGGAGCCGAGACACGGCGATGCAACACAGTTAGAAAAATAAAAAAGACAGCAAATCTGGACATTCTTAACAGCAGTAGAACACACACACACACACACACACACACACACACACACACACACACACACACACACACACACACACACACAAACCCAGCGAAACCATCACGGACCTTATCTGCTGGTTGGCTTCGCTCCGCACCCGCAGCACCTCTTTGCCCTTGAGCTCCAGCTCCCGGGTCAGAGTGCTGATGGTCTCGTTCAGCGAGTGGATCTCGTGGTCCAGGTTGGTGATGCGGTTGCTGCGGGAGCACACGTCCGCATCCAGGTCCGAGATGCGCGCCAGGAGCTCTCGTTCCTGCGAGAGGGAGACGTTGGAAATGTCATTCAGCCCCTTCAGTGTCAGGGACCCGGATTGAGCCCCTGTCTGTAGCTGCGTTTCCGTGACCCCTAGAATTGCGCAAAAGCTAAATAACGCAATAAAAAACTGGTCACGGAAACTCATAAACTTGGAAAAACCTCTCAAATATGGCTGAAAGGTTTTGATGATGATTATATCGAAACACTTTTTTCGCATATACACGTCACCGGACGTGACATACAGGGTCATGTGACCAGTTTACTTCAAGTGAAAATGGCACATTATGTCTGGATGGAGGAGGAGACGGAATATTTTTTACAAGTAATCAAAGAGAAAAATATAACAACCATTCTTGACAGCAAACAAGATCGAAATGCAGATTTATACAAGAAATCTTGGACGTCCATCCTCCTCAGAGTGGGTCTCGTGGGATGAGATTTTACAAGAATTACGGCTTATGCGCTTCACTAATTCAATTCAATGGAAACCCCTGCAAATTGCAATTGTACTTTGTCAAAATTTGAGAAATATGGCTTTTATTTTGCGAAAAACTGACATGGAATCGCAGCCAGTTCAGTTTTGACAATGTGTTAATCAATTCAATATTTCTTTTGTAAACCTTTAAACCGTGTTCTTCCACCTCCCCTCGGACCCGCTCTCGCCCACCTGCTTGTGGCTGTGCTCCATGGCGCTCTCCAGCTCGCGCTTGGCGACATTGTTCTCCTTGAGGTGGATCTGCTTGAGGTGCTCGATGGACGTGGCGTGGAGGTGGTTGAGCTCCGCCCGCAGGGACGCTGAGGGGAAAAAAAAGCTGCAGGTCAATGAGAGGTTCCCATCTACATTCCAGTCCAGTCCAGTGTGTAAAATTTGGCTCAGTTTCTGATTTTGATCTTGGTGAAAGCTTCCGATGCTTTGTACAACAGTGTCTCTGTCTTGTTGATGAGCTTCGTCACGTTTTAGGTCATTGTTGTAACTGAGCCTCGTCTCTGTTATTAACATAGCATCGCGAAGCGATTATCAGGAGGAAGGTGGGATGCGAATATCGGATTAAGTAGCACATCCTCCAAAACTAACTCCCAGAATGCTTTGCTGAAGAATAAAATGTGTGGCTGCAGCTACTGGGAATTTTATATGTTAAAGGTCCAGTGCATAAAATTTTGCTTGATTTATGACTTTGATATTGGTAAAAACTTAACATCCTGCCCTTAAATATGTGAAAGTATGTACTCGCAGTACATTTAAAGTAATTCAGTTTTTCTCGCTTGAGAACGTATTTATAATAATGCACATACACTACCAGTCAAAAGTTTGGACACACCTGTTTCTTCTTTATCTTTACAACTTTCTACACTGTAGATACTGAAGACATCAAATCAATGACCATTGACCATTGCCAATGACTTGATACTATAAAAACGTAACTTCCGGGGTTGGCCAGCCGGAGGGAACGGCGGTGACGAAATGAGGAAATACGCCGAAGGCTAGACCGTCCCGAGTGGTTACCGGGGAGGCGGGGTTTGGTCCGTCCTTCTAGGCTGGGTACTCGAAGGACGCTTCCTTCAGACGGAGGACACTCCGTTCGAAGGATGCAGATGCTGAATTGAGACACAGCCTTTCACATGCTGGTAGAAGGACAATACAGCCACAACTGGTATTCATCTCTCAGATGCAACTAGCAGGACAAACCGAGATTCGACTTGTTTTGAGTTATGCGCTCCATGACTTTTTGTTGAGTTTGAATGCAGTCTGAGTTAAATCGGTTCAATCGAAACTAAATGACTTTGCGTTGCGTTTAGACAAAAAAACATTTATTTTTTGTTTGATCTTTAAGGTTTTCAACCGGTTCTATCATTTTCCAAACATCTTCAAGAAAATAAAAAGAGAAAAGAAAAAAATCAAGGGATGAGAATCGAGTGGTCCTCTGCGTCCTCCAGGTGCGATGAGCGAGCAGTTCTTTCAAGTTTGGGCAGAGTTGAGGTTGACCGTAAAAATAAAACACACAAAACTTGACAGTCATTTCACACTTTTTTGTTGAATACATCTTCCATATGTGTTCATTTGATGCGTTGAGTGACAATTTACAATCTAAACAGTCATGAAACTGAAAGAAAAACCATTCAATCAGAAGTATGTGTCCAAACTTGTGACTGCCAGTGAAGAGCGAGGGTCTTGCTCCTAGGCAGCTGCCATCCTGTTTCGCCTTGCTTAAAAATTTTAAAAGGCCTTTAAAGAGTGATGAGTGAGCGGGGCTGACATCTGTCATCTGAGACGAGCCAATGTAGTGGTTCCTCTTGTTTTTAACCACGGAGGGCTCTTCGTTTTGAATATTGCATGCAGGCCTCACCCAGCTTGGCTTTGCCCTCGTCCTCCAGCTCGAAGCGCAGCGTCTGCAGCTCCTGGTCCGACTGCTGCCTCAGGATGTCCAGCGTCCTCCTGTGGGCCTCCTTCAGCGCGTGCACCTCCTCCCGCTGCTCCTGCTTCAGACGCTCCTCCAGGGCCTGTGGACGGAGGTGACCAAGGTGGAAGGTCGTCTTGAAAATCTCATTAAAGTCACGTCAAGTTTTGGAGAAATCAATGAAAACACGCTAGTGTTGCTTGTGAGTCGCTATTATTTTGATGGTGCTGAAGTCAAGACGGCACCAACTGAGACCAAGACATTATCGAGACTAGAGAGCATTGAGATCGAGACTAGACCAAGACATTTCCAATTCAAGACCAAAACCATGCTAAGACTGTATATGCCAAAGAAAAATAACAGCAAAACAGGACAAATGACAAACTCTTTTGCGTCTACATAAATGTAACAGCAACATTTCTTTTGAGCGAGGTGTCTTTCAATAACGTTCTTGAACATTTTGCTGCTTTGCCAACTATTTTGAACCATTTTCAAAAATGTTGCTTTATAAAATAAAAAACAAAAAACGATAAACTAGAAATAATTTGATTATGGCATGCCAAGCATGAACAAAATGTATAAAAACATTTATTTTGTTGTATATTTTTGTGCAATGACAATAAAACACCATGTATCTGTCTATCTATCTAATGTCTGAGCTCATCACTAAAAACACACTCATCTCACTCATGGTGATTGTGAAAGACCTCAAACTTCTGCACAGCTGTGGGGGATGAGGTGGTTAAACTAAAGCTTTCTTTTTTGTGATCAGTCATTGCCGTGCTGACTGAGTCTCCAGCTGTTTTGATTAAAAGTCTCGAGTCCGCCCAGTAGTGTTGTAGTACTTCAGATTGCTCTTGGTCTCAAGAGAGCCCTTTTTAAAGGTTTCGGTCTGGGACTCTGAGGCATTTTTATTCGGTTTTGTCTCGGTCTCGGACTGGGCGGTCTGGGATTTTTGATCAAGACCAGTCCAGACTCAGCCAACACTGCAATGACACGATAATAACAGAAAAGAATCAAGCTGTTTTAATGCTTTGTTTGACAACCAGAGTGACACTCTGCCCCTTATAACTAGTTACCGGTAATTATTTTTTTAATTTCATGAAGCAAAGTTGTTTTTTTGAAAATTGTTCTAAATAGTTAGCAAAGCAGCAAAATCTTAAAGAAAATTATTTAAAGATACTATGCTGAAAAGAGACTTGAAACTTGAATTGAAAAAAGATACTGGTCATTTTTTTTCTGTTTTGTTATTTTCCTTTGATATAAAGTCTTGGTCTTGTCTTGGCTTCGAACCCCAAATGTCTTGGTCTTGTCTCGATCTTGATACTCTCTAGGCTTGATAACGTCTTGGTCTCGGTCGGTGCCGTCTTGACTACAACACTAGCGCGCGGTTCGAGGTTGAGTAAAAAAGGCCTGCAAGACCCTTGAAAAGTGGTCCCCCCGAGACCAGTCTTGAGACCAAGACTAATCTGGAGTACTACAACACTACTACAGCCCACTTGACACTCTCAATCAGACATAAACGACGTTGGGGCTGAATGGAAAACAAGCGGCGGTGGCAGCGGCGGTGGCAGCGGCTCCTCCGGTGCTTCACCCGCCTGCAGGAGGCTGTAATATCCTCTCAGGGAGGAAATTGACTTGGGGATAATGTTGTGCAGCCCAGAGTCGCCGGGACAATAAATCAAATTACATGTCAGGAGAGATTTTCTCCCTCTCTCACTCGCTCTCTCTCTCTCTCTCTCCCTCCCTCTCTCGCCGTCCTCCCTCCTCTATTTTCAATTTCGCAGCCTTCGGAGATTTGATGTCGTGCAGCCCCCTGCAGACGAGAGAGGCTGAGGGGAGGTGCGCAGGGAATGGATACAACACTGGGAACAGCTGGGGGAGCCATGTGCGGTTACCGTGGTTACAGGTTGTCGTGCTCGCCCCCCCAAACAGCAAGGTTAATTCATGCGGAGAGCTACTGTCGCTCGCCGTCTCTCCCCCCCAAGGACGACGGGTTTTTTGGTGTCCCAAGAAAATGTGCACACACTTTAGCATAGTGTTGTAGTCAAGGGGTTGGGGTTCCAGACCAAGACAAGACCAAGACTTTATATATCAAATAAAGATAACAACAAAACAGAAAGAAATGATAAGTATCTTTCATAAATTCAAGTTTGCCTCTGACTCGAACAGCAACATCTCTTTTCAGCAAGGTGTCTTTTCATCATTTTCTTTAACATTTTCAAAAAACTACTTTGCTTCATAAAATTAAGAAATAAATTAACTAGCAATAAGGGGGCAGGGTGTCACTCTGAGTGTCACAAACAGAGAGTAAAACAGCAGCAGCTGGATTCTTTTCTGTTATTATCGTGTCATTGCAGTGTTGGCTGAGTCTCGACTGGTCTTGATCAAAAATCCCGAGTCGGCCGAGACCGAGACCCTTAAAAAGTGGTCTCGACACCAAGACCAATCTCGAGTACAACAACACTAACTTTAGCAGCTGATAACTCAACTGTATGTTTGTTCCTCTGCAGATTACACCTCTTGGAATTAATGACAGCAGCCAGACTAAACTTTGAAGAAAGGAAATTCATTCTAAAAATGCTCCCAGAGGTACGAAAACACAGTTGAAGTGCAAAGGCAATTGAGGAAGGAGTTTCAAAGAGAACCACCGACACGAGTTACCATCACTGGAATTCAAGAGGAGTTTCAAGCGAATAGAACTTGTTCAGAACGTCCACTGAGAAGCGTTCAGGACGAGTACTGGAAACGTGCCAGTGGGTTTAACCAGCAAAGAAAAAACAAACAGTGGAGTAATCAGCTGCTAAAGTGTGTATACATTTTTTTCGGGACACCCTGTACATACACACATGCATGGAAGAGAGTTCCCACCCTGATCTGGTGCTGCCTGGCCTCCTCCATGGTGCTCAGGGCGCAGCAGTGAGCTTCCTGCAGACGGTGCTCCCGCCTCTGGTGCTCCCTCTGCATCTCTGCACACACACACACACACACACACACACAAAGGACAGACACACAAAGGACAAACACACAAAGGATGAACACTTTGTTGCAGTACTTTAGTGGATTTTTCAGGTATTTGCACTTTACTTGAGTATTTCTTTTTCTGACAACTTTTTACTTTTACTCCCTACATTTGCAGACAAATACCTGTACTTTCTACTCCTCACGTTAGAAAAACATGCTTGGTACTTTTGCGTTTACAAGTGTGTAGAAGATACAGATTCTGTTCAAAGTAATTTGTTGTTGTTGCTTGAAGCGGAGCGATACTTAAAAGGGAGATTATTTTTGAGTACCTTCAATCCAGATTATTCTTTTTAGTAACAATCTTTTTTTCCGCAAAATTACCAATAAGTGTATTGTTTGAAAATGTTTTTTGCTTTTTACTTCAGTGCCTTCAAGTAAAAGTATTTTCTTACTTTTACTGAAGTAAAGGAACTGAATCTGTACTTTCACTTTGACCAGAGTATTTTTTTTAACAAGCATGCATACTTTTACTGAAGTACAAAATGTGAATACTTTTGCCACCTCTGTACACACACACACACACACACACACACACACACACACACAGCCTGCTTTTACCTACTGCTACTGCCCCCTTACTGCCTTTTCAAAATAAAATAAGTCAGTAGGTGGCGCTTTATTTTGGTCCTTTTCTAATGAAACAGGGAGTCTTGCAGCCAACTGACCTTTGAGTTGCTGGCTCAGCAGCTCCCTCTCCTGGTTGAACTGAGACTGCAGCTGCTGCAGGGCGGCCTGCGACTGGGACAGCTGCAGCTCCAGCGACTGCTTCAGCAGCGAGATCTGGGCCCGGGGGGGAGGGGGTGTGGGGGAGGGAGGTAGAAAAAAGGCAGAAAAAGAAAAATGAGGTACAATGAGAGAGGTGGAGGTGCTCGACGACATAAAACGTGGCGAACCCGGGAAGCTGTGAGGAGGCTTTAGCTCCCTGTCCCTGTCGTCGCCGAGGACAGGGGGGGGGGGGAATCCAACGTGATTTCAAGGAGCTTAAGGGGAACATTAAATCCTGGTATATTTTCGCCTCGCCGCCCTACATCCCGCTCCTTTCAGCCCCGGCTCCCCTCCTAACGCCCCGTGACGCTTCCGTTGCTCCGTCCCCCAACTTTTTTGTAAGGTTTTTGTCGAACGCCGAACGACAAAAGTGCCGGCCTTTGTTGTTTGAGACGTTCGTCACCAAACAAAGCGACGCTTTCGCTCTTTCCTCTCTTTCCCCGTTCGAGTTCTCGGCGGCGAAAGGTATCGCAAACCGAGCCCGATCATTCGACATGAAAGCGTCTCTCGCAAAGGAGAGGAAATAGAAAAATAAACACGTCGACGGCAGACGCGTGCGCTTAACTGGGTCACTGTGATCGCTGTCTTTGTTTTCACGCCGACTTCGATGGAATCCTCGCCGTGTCGTTTCCCCCCCAGACAGACAGAGTGACAGACAGACAGAGAGACAGACAGACTGACTGACTGTTTCAACTCTGGTTCAGAGTTTCTTTGAAGATGGAGCCAGTTGTGTAGTCTAGTTTATTCTAGTGGGTAGACTCATTTTTTTCCCTCCCGCCTCTCAGCAGCTGCTTCAAAACAACACAAAACAAGACGCACCGTCATCAGGCTCAGTTATGCATCAAGTATCCAGTATCCAGCAAGAACATGGAATACTGATGATGTATTGTCTAAATCAGGGCTGGGCAAACTTGTTGACTAGTGGGACCACAGTGGGTTCTAAAATGTGACAGTCGGTGCTGGAGCAGCAGCAGCAGATGGATGGAGTGTTTTGGTGAGCCACCTCATTTGAGGCAAAATATATCATAGGATGTGTAGAAAACACGCGCTGTAATGACAACTGAAAATTAACCAAAGTGTAACAACAAAGTGTGTCCTTGAAGTCCCACTGTGTTTAACTCTGTCACACCGTGGTGAGGTTTCGTCTCGTCATTTCCTGTTTTATTTTTGACGGCTTAACTCAGCTTCCTCTCGTTTCAGATCACGGCCCCCTCCTCATGTTCCACCAGTGCGTCTGACCCAAAGACCCATTGTTTCCACTTGTGCCTTGTTAGCCTGTGTGTTTGAAAAGTCTGCGTTTCCCTTGTCTTGTGCCAGAGTGTCTTCGTCCGTCACGTCGAGCCCTGAACCCGCTCACAGCCACAGCCTAAAGATTTCACAGTGAGACAGTTGTTCCTCGAGGTCAAGTGATTTTTTTTGTTTATGCGAAGTTATGTTGTAGTAGTGTTTTGTTTGTTAGTCAGTCTTTTTTCCTCCTTGCGAGTGATTTTGATTTTGTTATCATCTTGGAATAGATTTAGGTTTGATTATTTTGGACTTTAGTTCCTTGTCCTCCTTAGGAATGATTTTTTTTGTTCTTAGTTAGCTATTCCCGATAGCCCTGAGTGATTAGGAGTTTCACAGCCTGTTTATTTGATCGATCTGGCTAGAGACCGATTGCTTGTGGAATAAAGTTGCTTGATTCCTGTAAACCTCTGCGTCTGAGTCCTGCCTCAAGTCCCGGCCTGACAAACTCGTTATTCAAGTGACTCTTAAAACACTGAAAAAGTGGATAAAATACAGCTATTTTATGACTTGCTGACTATTAATATAATTCAAGTTCGGCGGGCCGGATTAAAAAGCTTCACGGGGCTGCATTTTCCCCATGCCTGGTCTAAATGTCAATGTATTGTAAGTGACACAAGATGTATAACTGTCATTTACAGCTGGATTTTAATCAACGGACAAACGGCCATCAACAAGACAAATTTGTTAAAATAAAGAGAAAATTAATAAACAATTAACACACAGTTTCAGCAATCAAGTGCAAAATGCAGTGCAAACACACAAATAGTAAATTCTCTAAAGCGGTATCTTTTTAAAGCACATTTGTAAAGGGGAAAGTGAAAGTTGCGTCAAAAATATAAAAACACATATCTTTGTGCATTTTTTCGCTGTCGTACGGTAATTCGCGACCTTTTCTTGTGGTCATACGGGCGTATACCTGCGTCGACTACACCACATCGAGCCCACAGCCTGTCAGCCGCCGCAGGTCCCATTAATGCGGCTTTGTTTGGGGGGTGCAGGACGAGGGGGGGTAGGGGGGTGGGAGCAATGGGACTATTCAGACGGTGAAAGAAGCCCATCAGCTCCCGAACGGCTCAGCAGGTCCTGCACCGCCGCTCCTGCTCAAGCCAAATCCCCTCCACCCACCCACACCCTCAGTAGGATTTGGCTCTGTGGGCGGAGTTACAGCGGTGGAGGAAAAGGTAAGACGGATTTAAAAACCAGAGGACGATGAGCTCTTGTCGAACTCGCTTTTATTTATGTGTCGGTATCTAGATCCCTGTCAACGCTCCATAAGATGTAAATATCATGTTTTTTTTCCCCCTTTTATGCCCTAAAAATATTTTATTTTTATTTTTTAAAGCCTTATTTCTTTTAATTGATATCATTTTCCAGATTTTTGCTATACAGTTGCTGTAATGATGCAAATTTCCCCACTGTGGGATTAATAAAGGCCTTTTATTCAACAGTTCTTTTTTTGAAATTATCTTTTTATTTGGAAATGCAAATTTCCATCACATATCCCAATAAGAAATCTTCTTCACAACATATATTTCGTATACAATGCTAATCCAATCGTCAACCGTGGCTGGTTCTACTTTTAACCATTTCCTCCTGACAGAGGGACTATGTCTCCCGGCTGGCCTGGGAACGCCTTGGGGTCCCACCGGATGAGCTGGAGGAGGTGACTGGGGCCAGGGAGGTCTGGGCATCTCTGCTGAGGCTGCTGCCCCCGCGACCCGACCCCGGATAAGCGGCAGAAGAAGAAGAAGAAGAAGAAGATTTCTTACTGGCTGCCAAAAGTATAGTCGGTAGTTTTTGTCTTTGATGTTCCATGTTTCAGACAGTATATTACCCAAATAAAGATTTTCACAATTAAAAGGGAAGTTTACCTCAAATACATTTTTTATATGTTTTATTGTCTACCCAATAATATTTTTTCAGCATTCCCAAAAAATATGGAAATGTTTGACTCCATTAGATCCACAACGTCTCCAACAAGCAACAAGCGTCTCCACTGCCTTGGTGACGTCTCTGAAAGGGTGTAATAAAAACATATATTCTATTCTATCCTATTCTATTTAGACAGCCGATCGTCGAGGCGCAGTAACCGTTAGCGACCGTGAACTGGTCGCGCTTGTTTTGCATGGGGAAAACAAAACAACAACAACAACAACACGACTTCAGATGGTTCTGTTTTCTTGATAGACGAGGAGGAAGGGAAAACACAGAAAAATGCGCAATTCGCCAAAGCCCCTTTGATTACGACACGCACACACACACACACACACACACACACACACACACACACACACGCAGAGGCAGACACACTCATATGCATGCAAACAGAGCGAGAGCTCCCGAGGTGATTTGGAACATGTTTGATGTTTTCTTTTTTCTTTCCAGTCGGCGCACCGTTTTGTGCGGCGCAGCGCACGTTTTAATTCAGCCTTGAAAACACCAATTTCTCGGTTGTTACGACTCAGTTCCGTTTCACCTTCTGACCCCGACTCAACCAGCGTCTCTGGATGACTGCGGGAAGAAAGCGAGCAAAATGATGCTTCAAACGTAGCTTTCAAACACAGGGTTATTTGGAAAGGAGCGTTGGTGCTATTGTTATTCCTTTTTTTTTTTTTAATGATTCACTTAGCGTGAGAGCTTCTTCAAGGGTTCCCCATTCATCAAAGATAAACTACTCCTTCCTGAATCAATTTCATTCAATTCAATTTTAATTCTTCAATTTCTTTCATTTGTAGAAGAATAAATTTAATGTAAAAAAAACAACAACAATGTTCTCAGAATCTAGAATGAAAGGGAGCAGAAACAAGAATAGTCTTATTTAATCTGCCCCTTTCTCCCGAGAAATCATTTTTCAAAAAAACAAAAGTTAAAGAAAGCAGCAAAATAAACAAAAACGTAGAAATACAGTAGCTTCCGGCCAGACAGACAGATTCAGGGGGTGAAAAAATGAGAAATGAGACTGGGAGCATTTCCCTAAAATTCTTTGACTGCTTTAAAGATGCTACTTCAGTGCTACTGCAGATATTTTGCTACGACTACTTGGATATTTTGCCAAAGTAACGGCAGGATTTTTAGAGGAGAGTTGGCGAGGCGGCCCGGGTGGGAGTCGGCCTCGACTTGTCACGGAGAGTTTATCGCGCCGCCGCCGGGTCGCCGTTGGCAGAGGAGTGGGACGGGCTCCCCTCCCTCCGCTTTGAGGTTTGTGACTCAGCCCGAGCTCTGACATCGGCCGCGGGGCAGCAAGAGCTCGGCAGGAGGGATGAGGGGAGGAGGGGCATCAAACGCTGCTCCGACCTGAGCAGCGTCAGCAGCAGCAGCAGCAGCAGCATCGGCATCGGCATCGGAACCACAATCAGCATCAGCATCAGCATTAGCATTAGCATCGGCATCAGCATCAGAATCAGCAGCAGCAGCAGCATTACCATTGGCATAGGCAGCATCAGAATCGACATCGGCATCAGCATTAGCATCCACATCAGCACGAGCAACAGCATTAGAATCAGCATCAACAATAGGAATAGCAATAGAATCAGCATCAGCACTAGCATTGACATTAGCATCACCATCAGAATCCTCAACAGTCCTCACAATATCAACATCAGCATCAGCACTAGCATTAGCATGAGAATCAGCATCCACATCACCATCAGCATTAGCATCAGCAGCATCAGCACCATAATTGGCATCAGCAAAAGGAATAGCATAAGCAGTAGTATTAGCACCACCATCAGCATCAGCATTAGCATTAGCGTCAGCCTAAACATCAGCATCAGCATCAGCAATAGGGGTAGCAATAGCAATAGGATTAGCATCAGCATAAATATTAGCACTAGCATCAGACCAGCAGATTACTGCTTGAGGACGAGGGAAGGGAATCATTGGAACTCCAGGAAATAAAGGAAGAGGTTTTATTTTTGTTCTGCCTCGGCCGCAGAGTGGAATGAGGGAGCAGGGGCAGAAATAAAGGGATGAGAGGCGAAATCCGACTGGTCCCTTTCAGCCACGGCCATTCTGGCGGCCCCAGGAATTGTGGGAGAATGGCAAAAGGCAGGTGAAGCGGCTGTTTATAGCATCGGCTTTGTTTATCACTTCCAGACACACTGAAACGCAGCAAAGCCGAACAGAGAGAGAGAGAGTGTGTGTGTGTGTGTGTGTGTGTTAGTGTGTAAGCGTGAGCTCGTCTTCCGCACACACGCTACTCTTGCCCACCCTCCAGGGGGCGCCTGAGAGTCAATCAGAGCCTCTTTAGCTGTTTGTTCGTGACAACTGAGGGAATCGTCCTGATGCCGCTTTCATCTCCGGTGTGAAAGGCGGGTTCCGCGCAAAGATAACGCTGAATTATTAAGCGCAGTCACCGAGGAGATGATTTCGGAATTCACTTTGCTCCTCCGATGTATTAGAGATAGAGACAAGTCTTTAGGATAAAGAGCGACGGCGCAAAAAAGAAAAATACAAGAATTCAGCTTTTTGGTTTTTCTCCACAGATTCCTGTCTGTCCACCTCATTTACATGTTTATCTATTGATTTATTTCAGTAGCTGCATTTCCATTAGCCTTAGAATTGCGCAAAACCTAAATATCGCAATAAAGCTGGCCATGGAAACACCTAAACTTGGAAAAACCTCTAAAATATGGACATGACATACGGGGTCACGTGACCAGTTCACGTCAAGTGAAAATGGCGCGCTATGTTTGGACGGATGAGGAGACAGAATCTTTTTTACAAGTAATCAAAGAGAAAAATATAACAACCATTCTTGACAGCAAACAAACGTAAACCAAAAAAGCAAACGTAATTCTCGTAAAATCCCACGGGACGAGATTTTAGGAGAATTTATGCGCTAACGCACTTCACACCATTCAATGGAAGCAACTGCAAATCGCGATTGTACCTTGTCGAAATTTTAGAACTGTCGCTTTGATTTTGCAAAAAAACTCTCATGGAAACGCAGCTTCTGACTCACCTGCTCCAGCAGGTCCTCCACCTTCCTCTGCCAGCTTTCCCTCGCCGCCATCATTTCCAGCTCCTTCTGCTGGGAGAGCTGGGTGAGCGACACCTGCTTGTCCGCCTCGTACTCCTCGGTCAGATCCTCCCGCAGCAGCCGCACCTCCTCCCTGCCCATGAAACCAAACCCCAAAGTCGGAAAATCTTCTGACCTTGAGCTACAGCAGCGGTGCGTAAACTTTTTAGACTGGTGAGGCCACAGTGGGTTTGAAAATTCGACAGAGGGGAAGCCGGAGCTGGAGCAGATGGATGGAATGTTTTGGTGACCCACCACATAGGAGAAATAAACATATATCATGGAATATGTAGAAAACGTGACTTAATGTCTCTTGAAAATGAAAAAAAGCTACAAAGTTACAACAAAATCAGTGTCTTTGAAGTAGAGGTATTTAGCTCTTTATTGAAATGACTGAACACTGAAAAAATTGATGAAATACAGCTATTTTATGACTTAGTTACTATTAATATGATTTCTTCAAGTTCGGCGGGCCGGATTGAAAACCTTAACGGGCCGCTTATGGCCCCCTGGCCATAGTTTGTCCTGTCTGGCCCTTGTCTGAACTATTTATTTGGCTCTTTGCTATTTACCCGGTGCTTGCAGTGTGCGAAATACCTGTTAATATTCGGGGGAGGGAGGGTCCCCCGACCATGATTGTTACTCAATGCCAATCTAAAATTCCTTAATATGCAGGAGGCTATAAGAACCTCACAGTATTTTATGGATGCAACGCTAACTGGCATCAGAGCTTGTAACATCATCTTTTTCTCTAGTTATTCTTCCGCGAGGTATAAACCCCGTCCCTTTTCACTCTTGAGAATAATATTTATATAATTTAATATTAGACGGGGCGATCTTGAAGACATTTTATTGACCGTTAGTGACAATAATATGTCAGATTTTTAGTTTTTTGAAAAAATATGAGACCCCTTTAAAATTTTGTATTGTAATTCTATTGTATTTCTATCTATACTGTATTACACACACTGGGCACTTGTTCTAAAAAGTAGTGGGGATGCACCGATACCGGGGTTGAGTACCCTACTCGTACTCGTGCCGATACTGCGACACCGATACCACTTCTACATGTACGCATATGACAGTTTTGTTAAGTGTGCTTGTACTGCAGTGAAACTCGTGACAGTTTTAGAACTTCACTAGAAAAACATGCTGAAGGATGTTGATCTGTGGAAAATGAATGAAATCAGAGTAATTCTATAATGTGTAATGGCCTTATTAAGTACTCAGCATCGGTATCGGTGAGTACTGAAATGCAAGTACTTGTACTCTATTCTTTGTGTATAAAAGTGGTATCAGTGCCTCCCTACAAAGTAGCTGGCGCCATGGCGGAGCCGAGGGGCCCGAACGAAGAAGAGGATCGTCGGGATTGTTTGTTTTTTTTAAGGTTTTTTCCCTATTTTTTGGTTTACCGCAGCGCGTCCCTCCACTTCTGCTCCAGGTCGTCCCCCATCTTGTCCATCTTCTGCTTTTCCTCTGTGCGGATGGACATCACCCTGGCCTCGTGCTGCTGCCGCTGGGTCTCAATTTCCTCCTGCCAGAAGACAAATGGAAAGAATGAGGAGAATGAGTAGAAAAACAGACGATGGTCTTTGTAGTCGACTTCTGACCAGGCTGGACTTTTTTATCCACCTCTGCGTCGATTCATGACTCCAAAAGGGCCAGAAGAAGAAAAAAAGATAACAGGAAGGAGAATTTTTATTTTATTTTTTTTAAGTTTCTAATTCAAGTTTTGAGTTGAAATTTCGTGAATAAAGTCAAAGTAAACGGGAAACTGGCGAAAACGGACACAGGACAAAGTACTACACTGGACGTGCGTGTAGAGCGTTTCAACTTTATTCTCGACATTTTGATGTTAATCACAAAATTTCAACTTTAATGTTGAAATTTTGACTTTATTCTCAAATGTCCTCTTTAATCAAGAAGTGTCAACTTTAATCTCAAAATTTCGACTTCAATCACGAAATCTTAACTTTAATCTCAAAATTTCAACTTTAATCTTGAAATTTATACTTTGTTCTCAAAATTTTGACTTTATTCTCAAAATTTCTACTTTAAATCTCAAAATTTTGACTTTATTCTCGAAATTTCAACTTTATTCTCAAAGTAGAAAATTGAAAAAAATTCTTAATATTTTTTTTTTCTCTTCTTGTGGCCCTAATTCTCTTCTGTACATGACGGTCCAGGCTGCATGACTAAAAACAAAACAAAACAGAGTAGGGCTAAAAGCTCTTGAGCGTTAAGACTTGGTCACCGCAAATTGTCCTCTGGAGGGAGTTTTTTTTTTTACATTGCTCCACACGCGCTCTTCCAAAAGGAGGCTGCCCGCGGGTTTTGCGCTACGCTATTAAAGGAAGTCGAGCACTTTCTCTCCTCCTTCTCGACTACAACAATTCAAATTCTTTGATTTTTGAAGGCACGCAGCGTGCACGCTGACTGCCCGACCAAAGTCGATGCTACTTATAAATGGATAATTTCTCCCTCAACCGTCGCTGGAGTGGTTCTGCACATTAGTAATTCCTTTTAGCACATCATTTGGTTAATAAAATAATAGAATCAACAAAAAACATCTAAGGAGCCGTTTATTATTAGTTATTGTACTTAGAAGCCTTTCCGATATCCAAACTCGCCTGCACATTTCTGTGTCTTTGTCTGTCGAGAGAGATATGAGAATGTATTTGTTCTATTTAATCCTTGTATGTACAAATAAATAAAAAAAAAAAAAAAAGAAGAAGAAGCTCTTTTGGGTTCGAGGGTTCACTGTGATTGGCCCAAATCCTCTCTTTCTTTTCTAGATGGGGCCCCGATAGCAGCAGCAGCAGTAGCAGCAGCAGCAGAACTGTGCAATTCCATCTTCGTATGACTCTCTGCCGCCCACTTTTCCCTTTATGATTGTTTCCCGATTATTTAAAATGTTTAATTTTTTTACTGCAGCAGCTGCAACTCCTCCCGCCTCCCACGTCTTGGGGAATGATCTCCGGGATTGTCGTCGAGAGCCCGCTTCAATTTCATTTACGTCTTTTCAGGGCTTTTTTTCTCGTAGTGGCAGAGCCAATTTACTGCTGAACCTTTAGACAAGGCGGCCATCAATAATCTCCCTCCCCCCCTGCCTCTTTTCCGCTCTACGCACTCTCTCTCGCTCTCCTTCACAATCAACGGCTTTTTTTTTTAAATAAATAAATATCCGTGGCCACTCGTCTCATAATAGATTCATCGCAATTATACCGCAGCTGCTGGCCCCCTCTGTGAAACCTCACTTCCTGTTTTCGTAGCGATGGTGCCATCTCCGCTTATGCTCCTTTACAAAAAAAAATGTTTCAACTTAATTTATCTTTACTATGTCTAGTTTATGCTTTTTCTGAATCTCATTTTCACCACCTTTGATTTATTTATGTATTTTCACTGTGAGGAATGCACCAATATCACTTTTTTACACAACTAGCAGAATATGAGTACTTGCATTTCTGTACTCACTGATACCGAGTGCTTAATAAAGCCATTACATGTTCTGGAATTGCTTTGATTTTTTCCCCCTGTTATTTAAGCAACATTATTTTTCTAGAAGTTTCACTGCAGCGCAAATACAAATCAAACAAAATTGTCATATGCATGCATATACAACTGGTATCGGTGTTGTGGTATCGGCACGTATTTTATGAGTATGAGTAGAGTACTCAACCCTGGTATCGGTGCTGATACCTGATACCGATATTGGTGCAACCCTAGTCATTATCATTATTTCTACTCTTATTATTTCTTATTTTATTTAGTTAACTTTTTGCTTATTTAATTTTCTTTTCATTTTTTTCTCTACCTCGCACAAGGTGTGTCAATATTATTTCTTTACTTTGTTGAAATTACTGTTGGATCAAGGTGAGGTCCCTGTTGTATAAACCATTCGAGTTTCCGAAATCACCTGCACATTTTTGTGTCTTTCTCTCTATCAAGAGGTTTGTGTATGTATTTGTTCTATTTCATTCTTATATGTGCAAATCATTAAAGTCAAAAAACTATTTTGGGGTTTGAGGTTTCACTTTGACTGGCAAGCCGGGCCCATTGACTTCCTGTCGCTCCGACCTGCTGGGTGCCTGGAGCTGATTTCAGACTGAGGGGCTGGACTGTGTGGAGCTGCGCCACGGTAGTGACTGACTGCTGGGAAATCAAAGAGGCACCTCGCTTCAGGTCGCACCCTTGTCCACGGGAATACACTCAAAGATATTTTCTACCCCTGATCGTCGACACTCGCAGGATCAGGACCTGCTTTTGCAAAATTCCTCCCCTTGCAACCAAACCCATTGATGGGTCTTTGTGGGGTCCGGGAAGTGAGCAAACATCCATCTAAAGAAAAGTGTTGCATCTTAGCTTTTTACTCCCGACAAGCAATTTTGCTGCGGTGGAAGGATGCATTACCCCAACCCATGCACAATGGCTGGAAGACATGATGTCTTGTTTAAAGCTAGAGGACATTAGATATTCTCTCCAGCATTGAAAGGAAAAATTCCAAAAGACATGGGGACCCTTCCTAAAATTATTGCAGATCACTTGATGTAATACTTGACTACCTGACAACAGCTTCCCTCTATGTAATAGTGCCCTGGTAGTGGTGATGGGTGGGATGACAGGAGGGACATTGTGGGTTATGTTTGTTTTGAGTTACCTGTATTACCATGTGTTCTAATTGTATAACCCTTTGGACTGATACATCCAGTATCTTCTTCTCTTTTTATTGTGACTTGGATATAATGACATTGCCCTTTTTTTTTGCAGATGTTTACATCCATTGCATATACATGCATATATATCCTGCCACACCCCTGTAATGACCTGTTAACTGCATTGTCTGTCATCATCTGTTTGAGAAAAAAAATCTTCAATATAAATATTTGGATTAAAAAACTCCTCTCATCTCATGTTTCCCGTCATTTCAGCCACCCGGAACTTCCTATAGCAAGTAAAACCGCTGTGTCGGATTCACAAGACGCTGCGTCTCCATTTCCCCCGATCGCTTCCCGAGAACTTCCTCGGTGTTTGAGCTTGAGTTTAACTAGAACTCGCTGAACTGGCAAGAAACTGCAGGAAAGTTGCCCCTCAGGCGTGAATGCTGTGTAGTTTTTAAATAAATGATGATTGAGATAGTGGATCCTCAAGTCCGACGAAAAGGAAGGCGGATGGAATTTTAATTTTTCATTCTATTTTTTATGAGGATGGACAATTATTATAAAAATGTAGCTAAAAGCGGAGAAAAAAATGGCAGGTGTTGAATCATCTTGGGTTCTGAGAGGCCTGGGTTCACCTGCAGGTCGGTCAGCAGGTTGCTGGTCTCTCGCACTCGGGACCTGGTGGCGTCCAGCTCGATCTTCAGCTTCTCCTGAGTCTCCCGCAGGCAGCCGATCTGCGTCTGCGCCGAGCCCAGGTTCTGCTCGCCCTCCCTCACCAGCTCCTGCAGGTGGGACACCTGCAATACCACAGCAGTGAGGGGAGGGGAGGGGCAGTAGCGATCATCATGATCACGTATCAACATGAGAAATACTAGAAGAAGAATAAAAGTCTTGCCACCAGTATTCAAAAACTTTTGAAATAAATAGAAAATAAATATATATGAAGAGGGTTGAGAGTCCTTGAATCAAGTCATGTAAATGTGTTTCTCTTTAGGGAGTTAAATTGTGGAATGGGCTCAGTGATGAATTGAAACTGTGTACATCTCTGTTGAGTTTCAAAAAAATAGTGAAGGTCAAAATTTTTAATGACGATAATGAAAAATTATCGAAATGAGATATAATCAAGAAGAATAATTTAAAGCATATATTTTCTTTTATGTTCTTTGTATTACTGGTATTCTGGGTCGTCTTTTCATTTACAGAGTTGGCTTATTTTTGTTGTTGTGAGAGAAAATATCATGCAAATTTGTATTTGTCTGTTTATTTCTTGTCTATTCATGTCAGCTGACAGCACACAATTTCAGTGTTGTACAGTGTAAACAAATATAAACTGTTCATTCATTCATTCATCGTCATCTTCATCATCACCATCATTAGCACGCACCTCCTGGTTGGCCATGTTGAGCTTGGCCGACAGCTCCTCTTTCAAGTTGTCGAGCTGCTGCTGGAGGCGGTCCCGCTGCTCCTCCAAGGACAGCCGCTTGATCTCAAACTCCTGACTCAGTTTCTGCAGGGAGGAGGGAGGGAGGGCCAGAGAAAGAAGAGAAGGGGGAAGAGGAGGAAGAGGAGGAGGAGGAGGAGAAGAGGCCTTCACATCTCAGGAAGAGAAATAACAGGTGAAGCCGCGAGAACGGATCAAAGATCGGCCTCGAGTTCCGAGTCTCTCGGGCGCCGCGGAGAATCTCATTTTGAGGCTGAGCCGAGCCGGAATGACGGCTGGTGGGAAGGCACCCAAGCCGTCATTTCAAACTGAAGAGCCCCCCCCCCACGCCCCAAAAAAACACTTTCCATAATCCCCCCCCCCGCCCAACCGCCGCAACAAAAATCCCTCCTTTCGAGACAGCTTTTGATTTCCCTTCTCGCACAAATTCTCTCCTCTCTGTTCGCTTTTGGTTC
The DNA here is from genome assembly GCA_009823395.1 of Thamnaconus septentrionalis. NCBI lineage: Eukaryota > Metazoa > Chordata > Actinopteri > Tetraodontiformes > Monacanthidae > Thamnaconus > Thamnaconus septentrionalis. Next base: position 27,780,896 of record CM020501.1, read on the forward strand.
CCAGACTCCATCCTCCCCTCGTCCTGCGTTTTTTTGCGAGTCACTGAACGCATCGTCACGCCTTGTCTGCGCCGGGGGCTGCTCGGCTTCGGGGGGGCGCCGCTGAGTGAAAAGTGGCGTTTCTTCCTTCTTGAAGACGGATTTCACGCAGAATTCCCGCCCAACTCCCTTTTTAGGATGAAAAGCAGCTGCACTGGGAGCGACAGGTCGGGGCTTTTTCACCATATCAAGGGAATATATTCCCTTCATATCAGAACCATGCTTCTGTCCTTTTGTTTATGGCTTGTGTCATTTGAAATGAAAAAAGATTCAAACTACAAACTTTTGAATTCAAATTTTTTGATACATTTTTAGAAGTATGTAATGTTTTGGGAAGTGAAATTGGGTATTATTGAGTAGTGTTGTAATAGAAAACAAATAGATTAAAGAGCTACATTTTGAGTTATACTGTGTGAATTCAACACTGCCAGTGTTAAACTTCAACTACGGAGCCGCGATGTGTCGTAGGCAAAATCGAAATTACACGAGCACCCAAAAATAGGCTGGACGAGTTGCGGTACAAGGTCGTGTTTCTCTATCTCACAGGAAAATCAACTTTTATTTATTTATTTTAATTTTTTTTTACATTTTTTTCTACGTTGTAATGAGCGCTCCCGGGCTTTCCGGGCAATTTTTAATTCCCCTCCTAATCACCGCATCTACTCAATGCGATTTAGTCAAAGCGCTCGGATATGGAAATCACACCATCGGGGACGTGTGGTGACGCTGGACGACAGAGTTTTGTGAGTCTAAACCCCAAATTCAGATGCAGATCGCAGCCATTAAAGTCAGTATGCGCATTTCCACCACTAGGGGGTGGCGCCGGCGCGTTTCAGAAGCGTGAAACCGCACCGCTTTGGAAGAATACGCGGCGGTTCTATTTTTCACGCTTCACGCGTGGCGAGCGCGTCAATCACAGCAGGTAGAATCGTTCAGGCAGGAAGTCAATGGTCGGAAAACACGGTGGATCCGGTTGATTTTCATCATAATATACAATGTGGCTGTATTTAGTTTTTTTATGTGTTGGATTTTACTGTTAAACGTCAACGTGACACATCGGCTTCAACACCGTTCAGTTCGGCTGTCAAACAATAAAGCAGATTTCACTTTAAATCTGAAACTATAATGAACAAAATGCACGTAGAAAATGCGCCTAGTGTGAGACGGTACAAAGTTGTTTCCAAACGCTAATGATCCGATTGGCTGTTTGCCATCGACATAATAGCGTCGCTGTCGTCCATGCGCAGGTGTCGAAATCCATTGAGCCGCGTGATGGAGCGGGTTCAGCGGAGCATACGGGCCACAGCTGCTATTCCACACTTGCGCCGGCCGTCTGAGGATTTTTCTTCTTCTGCTTCTTCTTCTTCTTCTTTCTTGAAGGCACGCAAGTCGTATCAATGAGTCTTTCTTGTCGCTGCCTCCTGTTACCAAAGACGTGAGCTGACTGCAGAGCGAGCCGCTCATTTGATCTTTTTCCCCTCTTCGTTCGTGTTCATGACGCAGTAGTGCGGCCACGCAAAGGGGTCTCGTGTTTTTTGTCTGAAGGGGCCGCGGACAATTAGTGGCGACCTTTGACTGGAGAGAGGTGAACGAAAACACAGCGTGGCATTGTTGACGCAAACTGGGGGAGAGAGAAATAAAATTTCACGGAACGTCGGCCATAGATAGATGACTATCACAATATACTGGCCTCAGCGGGATCATCTGCAGCCTGAGCACAGCTTCTATTCTATTCAGTCTTCTTCATCGTCATCATCATCATCATCACCACCACCATCATCACCATCATCATCACCATCATCACAGCCATCATCATCATCATCACCATCATCATCACCACCTTCATCATCACCATCCATCGTCACCATCCCCAGCACCATCACCATTGTCACCTCCTTCATCATCATCACCACCACCACCACCACCACCATCATCATCATCATCACAATCATCAACATTATCATCACCATCACCATCATCATCACCATCACCACCACATCATCATCATCATCATCATCACCTCCTTCATCATCATCACCACCACCACCACCACCACCATCATCATCATCACAATCATCAACATTATCATCACCATCACCATCATCATCACCATCACCACCACCATCATCATCATCATCATCATCACCTCCTTCATCATCATCATCACCACCATCATCATAATCATCACCACCATCACCATCACCACAACCATCATCAATATCATCACCACCATCATCATCATTATCATCACCATCATCATCATCAACACCATCACCATCATCACCTCCTTCATCATCATCATCATCACCACCATCATCATCTCCTTCATCATCACCATCACCACCATCATCATCTCCTTCATCATCACCATCACCACAACCCTAATCAATATCATCACCACCATCACCTCTTTCATCATCATCATCATCATCATCATCATCACCTCTTTCATCATCATCATCATCATCATCATCATCATCATCATCACCTCCTTCACCATCACCATCACCACCATCACCATCATCACGTCCTTCATCATCATCATCATCATCATCATCATCATCATCACCACCATCACCATCATCACCTCCTTCATCACCATCATCACCGTCATCTTCACCATCATCATCACCACCATTATCATCATCATCATCGTCATCATCATCATCATCACCACCATCATCACCATCATCATTACCACCATCATCATCATCATCTTCACCATCATCATCACCACCATCATCACCATCATCATTACCACCATCATCATCATCATCATCATCATCATCATCATCTTCATCAGGCTCCTGAGAGGTTTGTATAATTAGGTGAATTATGAATGAACATGGCGGCTGCAGGATCTGTTTCTCTCATCTCTGAGATTCATTGATAATCTCTACGCCAGATGCTAAAATCCAGAGTTAAAGGTGGAGAGACGTGACGGCTGACTGGGTCCTCACCCTCTCACCATCTCACCCCACCAACCCTCATCTTCCTGGTCCGACACATGGTGAGGCTCTGCTCATCTTACGTAACGTCTTCTTTTCGTTTATTTTTTCCTTTCAAATCGATAATTTTTCAGAAATTTTCTCTCATTGCTGCCAGCTCATTTTCTCTCCAAACACGCCCACACTAGCCTGGGTCTCCCTTGCTGTCGCTCTCGCTCTCTTGCTCTCTCTCTGCCCGAAGGCAGGGTTTTAATGTCAATGAAAAATGGACCAATTAGCAGCCAGTTCGAGCTGGAGAGCAGGTTTGGAGTTTCGTTATGAAAGAGGACGGACGGAGGGATGGACAGAGGGGGAGAACTTCAAAGTTCAAATAAAAGGTTCTAAGCTCTATATGACTTCATCTGGGTGAAAGGGTGAAAACATCCTTCGAGCATAGCTAGAGAAACCGCTAAACACAATAATTATAATCAAAATAATATTACGCTCATGTGTATATTCCATTGACTTGTCGGACTGTTTTCAAGGCAGCGCCCCCTTCACGACAATGCTTTTCATACCGTCACCAGGAGCTGCTTCTCCTCCTCCTTCTCCTGCTGCGCCTCCTCCGTCATGGCCTGGTGCTTCTCCTCCATCTCCTCCAGTGCGTGCATCTGCGCCTCCCGGAAGCGGAGCATCTCCTCCTCGTAGTGCGCCCTCAGCCGGGTCAGCTCCTTCTCGTGACCCTGGTGCTCCTCACGCAGCGACTGCAAGGGGAGCGGGAGAGGAGGGGAAAGAACAAGAAGTCAGCTGTTGATTCAACTGGCAGTTCAGGTTCACTCAGCCTGATGGGTTTAGTTCAGGTGTGGGCAAACTACGGCCCGGGGACCATATGTGGCCCGGAAAACTCTTTAATCCGACCCGCCAGAACTTGAAGAAATGAATGAAATAATTTTGTCAGTGTTTTAAGAGTCATTTCAATAAAGAGCTAAATACTGTGGGGTTTCAAAGACACTGATTTTGCTGTAACTTTGCTTTTGTTCATTTCATTCAGTTGACATTAAATCACGTTTCTTACGCATCCCATAATACATTTTTTTCTTCCAATGGGGTGGGTCACCTAAACACTCCATCCATCTGCTCCATCCATCGGTGCCACCAGTTGAAAAGTTTAGTCGGTCACCTGCTCTAGCTTGTGCACTTGCTGCTTGTGCTGCTCGTTGGCCGCCTGGCTCTGGTTGAGCAGGGCCTCGCGCTCCTCCTCCAGCCGGCTGATCTTCTCCTTCAGCCGACTCTGCTCTTGGTCCAGGTTCCGGATGGTGGCCTCGTGGGACATCTGGGTGGCCTGCAGGGAGCCAATCTGGCCTGAGGGAAAGGTGGGGGGTGGGGCAATGAGACGAAAACCTCAGGTTTTTGTGGAAATAGTTGCTTAACAGGAATGTGTTTTGCATCGGGTTGAGTTTAAGTCTAAAGTTCGGCTTTTTTTCAGTGGCTACAGTTTCCCGTTTCTTATCCTTTAGAACCTCCAGCAGTCTAAGTACGTTGCACATACTGCAGAGTTGCAGCCTGCCTCGTCATAGCGCTGCAAATTTTTTGTGCAGACGTGCCCCCTTTGAAAAATTAATGAGCGCTAAGAATAGCCACGGCAGGTGTTCGCGGCTGCAACCGCGAACATGCGGAGCATGCAGCCTGCAGGTGCATTGGGTCAGGTAGCGGTGCGCACATGGCGCATCCAATGTGAACAGGTGAACAACTGTAGCTGCGTTTCGATTACCCCCAGAATAAAAAACTGATAGATTTCTTTGAAGATTTCCTCAAATTTTGGCTAACTGATGGGACATATGTAGCTGCGTTTCCATGACCCCTAGAATTGCGAAAAACCTAAATATCGCAATAAAAAACTGGTCGTAGAAACACCTAAACTTTAAAAACCTCTCAAATATGGCTAAAAGGTTTTGACGCTCTCATGAGGTGGTTTTTTTCAGACGTATCGATGTAGAAGTATATTGCAAAAGTGTCATGGAAACACTTTTTCACATTTACACGTCACAGGACGTGACGTAGGTGACCAGTTCACTTCATGTGAAAATGGCGCGTTACGTTTGAACGGAGGAGGAGACAGAATATTTTTTTGCAAGTAATCAAAGAGAAAAATATAACAACCCATCTTGACAGCAAACAACATCGAAATGCAGATTTATACAAGGAATTAGAAAGGAAATGAGGGAGAAGAACTTGGAAAAGGCCGAGATTTTACGAGAATTACTGCTAATGCGCTTCACACCATTCAAAGGAAACACCTGCAAATCGCAATTGCACTTTGTCGAAATTTTAGAAATAACGTTTTTATTTTGCGAAAAACTGTAATGGAAACACAACTGGAAGCGCATCCTGATGTGCAGAGCAGTTTGATTTTGTTGCCACGCGGAGGATTTTTTTTCTCCCGCAAAAGTTGCAAACCGCAGAGCTGGATGCGCCCCAAATCATGGGGGGGAGTCTTACTGGCTTTGTGGAGGATCTCGGTGGCCTGCTGCTGAACGCGCTCCCTGCTGCCCTCCAGCTCGTACTCAGTGTCCTTCAGTTGCATCACCCAGATCTCGCCGTCCTGGATGGCCTCCTCCAGCTGCTTGTGCAAGTTCTGCCGCACAAACAGACAATGAGCAATAAGACAACAGAGTCTGAGTGGTTTATCCCCGCAGGGCTTCAAACGCACATTACATCCCAATCTGACATTCTTTAAAGGTCCAGTGTGTCAAATTTTTGAAGGAAACTTGCCTGACAGCACATTTCGTATTTAGGGTACAAACAGGATGGCAGCTAACTAGGAGCAAGACCCTTGCTCTATGTATAATCTTATATATATGAGAAGTGTTATAAGGGTAGAAAAAACAAATTACTTTTATTGTACTGCAAGTATACACTTTTATTTCTTTCACATAAGTCCCCTTAGGGACTCTGTACACTCCCTCTCCTGAGCTTGCCAGTGAACTACGGTGGCCTGTGAGCACAAACCTGGATACCTTCTTCTTTGCTGGTTTATTTGAGGACGCAAGCGGTAACCATAATTACGATAGCGCTGTCAGGTGACCTGGATTGTCCAAACCAGGCCTCCTTAGAAATATGACTGTGCAAGACCCTGTGTGTATGTATATTCTTATATATAAATAAGAACCGTTCTAAGGGTAGGAAAACCAAGTTACTTTGATTGTGCGAAGTGTGCGAGCTTACACTATCATTAATGTATTTGTGGACAGTATGTTAAGCTTTTACGAATATAAAAATCATAAATCAAGCCAAATTTTACACAATGTACCTTTGAAAAATTGTCCATTCCCCTGGTTATTTCACTTTTATAAAATCTGGACGGACGGATGGAATGGGATGGTGCACGCGCAGCAGACCTTGATGGTCCCCTCGGCGTTGGCCAGTGACGTCTGCAGCCGGTTGGTCTTGTCCCGGTTCTCCCGCGCCTCCTCCTGGGCCTTCTGGACCTCGCTCCGCAGCTTGGACAGCGAGCGCTGCAGCGCCGCCTCCTGAGCCTGGAACTCCTTGCGGAGCTCGACCTTCCATGGGAGAAAAGGGGGAATGAAATGGTAAACGCGAGCAAATTTCGAGCCATTAGAGCAGCGTTCTCGCATCTGCACACCACGCACCCCCGCTGTGGAGACCATGAAGAGCTCCTTCAGCGCAAGAAGGTCAGTAAAGCAATCAGTAAAACATTTTTCTCAACCACTTACATTTCAATAAAACACAAATATTATGTAGATAACTCGTAAATAATCCAACCGTCCATAAGTTGTAAATGTCTTGCTTCTCGTTTCTTACTCGAGAAATATTTTCTCTTATTTTGTTTCTCTTCAATCAATATAAGTTTTCTTTTCTTTGCACTGTACCAGGGCTGGGCAAACTTTTTGACTGGTGGGGCCACAATGGGTTCTAAAGTGTGACAGAGGGGGCCGGAGCAGGAGCAGATGGATGGAGTGTTTTGGTGACCGACCTCATAGGAGGAAGATATGTATTATGGGATATGTAGAAAACATGTTGCTTTAAAGTCAATTGAAGATTGAACAAAAGAAAAGTTAGAACAAAATATCGAGCATATCACGGCACTTAGCTCTTTTTTTATCTGTTGCACACAAAGCTGCCAACAGAAGTGAAGTCAGCCCCAAGTGTGAATGTAAATCCAGGTTAAAGACTCTTCTTTTATCTTATGCTTATGATCGCTATTGTTCATCTTATTATATTTTATCGTCTTTTTATTTATATTCTCCTTTATTACTGCTCTATTTATGCATTTTAATCTCTTTTTTCTCTTTTTTCTCTGTGTTCTTTGCATTTTAAATGCTTTTAAAATGTCTGAACATTTAATCATGTAAAGCACATTGAGTTGCTTAAAATGACTCTTAAATCAAAGAAAAAATGGATGAAATACAGCTATTTTATGACTTACTTAATATTAATATAATTTCTTCAAGTTTGGCAGCTGGATTAAAAAGCTTGGCGTGCCGTATATGGCCTCCACCCCTGCACTATACGGTTGCAGGAATTGTGCAAATTTCCCCAATGCGGGGATGAATAAAGACATTCCAGTTCGCAGCCGAGCGCTTAGCTCTCACCTCGGTTCTCTTCCAGGCCAGCAGGTTCTCGGTGGTGAGCTGGTGGGTCCTCCGCATGGCCTCCAGCTCACGCTCGTAGCACTCCTGCGCCTTGGCCAGCTTGGCCTCGTACTCCTCCAACAAGCGCACCTTGTCCTTGGTCAGCTCCTCCACCCTCTCCATCAGCGCCTCCACCTGGCGGGGGGAGAGAGGGCGAGGGGGACGGCACGCGAGTCATTGGCGACCCCTCTGAACCCCCCCGGGGGGCGAAGCTCGCAATTCAAGAGCGGAACTTTGTCTGATTTGCGTTTAAAAGGTTTTATAGTTGAGAGGGATAAAAGAATGGGAATAAATCAAGGGGATGACATGCAAAAGAGATCCGTGATCTGGTTGTTTTCCCGCTGAGAGTTGACATAAGCCAAGTGCTCGAACCAGACGGCTCAGTCTAACCTGCAAACCTGCTGCTTTTTTTTTTCTCTCTGTCTCTCTCTCTGTGGCCCCCCCGACCCTCCCTCAATCTCTGTAGCCCACCTCTTGTCTATGGAGCTCGGCCAGTTTCTCCTGGTCCTCGGTGGAGGAGGCACTCTGGTTCTGCTGGCTTTTCAGCAGGTCCTCCACCTCCTGCCGGTGGTTGGCCCTCAGCTCCTCCAGTGCTCGCCGCTTATCCGCCTCAAATTGGGTCTGAGCTTGGCTGAACGACCGCAGCTTCTCCTCAAAATCTCGACGCATCTCCTCCACCTATTGGAAACCACGAGACATGTGCTATTCTGCGCTGCTGACGCCGCCTGCTGGAGATTTCAAGCTCACAAAAAAAAAGGGGGGGAGGGAGGCCCAGGCTTGAGTATTTCACAGGGTTCAAGTAGGGCTGTGCGATTAATAGATTTTAAATCAAAACTGGATTTATTAGTCAAAATGATGAGAAAAAAAAATAAAAGGAAAATCTTAAAAATCTTAATGGATTTTTCTCTCGGGCTGTGCGCCAAAATGTGAAAGTTTCACACTTTAGTCATTCGTCGTTGTTCAAGGTGATAGAAAAACCTTTTGTTTTTAAAATGATATTTGGTGAAAGGCAGTTCAGGTTGTCACTTTATCCGCAGGGGATTCATTTGAGTTCTTTTGTGTGTTTTCACTTGTGTGTGGTTCTTAAGTTTTCACTTTATTCCCAAATAAGGGAACTTCATCTTTGCTTATGAAGAACCTCTTAATTTTCAAGTGAAGTTTGGTGAAAGTGAACTTCTCACTTCATTATTACCAAGGAATTCATCTTTGTTTGGTCAAGAAGACTGTAAATGTCGTCACTTTACTAAACCCAAACAGGATTTACGGTATCGTTCAGTTGCACTTCATTCCCAATAGGGACATTTGTTTGCTATTTTTCTTTAAAAATAAAGATACAATATTTGAATAATTTATTTCATTGTCTTTTGTACTTTTACCAAAAAAAAAAAAATCGAAATTGAAATTTGAAAACAAAAATCAAGATTTTATTTTTGTCTAAAATCGCACAGCCCTAGGTTCAAGACATTGGGGAGTTTTGCTGTTGCTTGTCTCGACGACAGCGCACAAAAATGAAGTGGTCAGTTGCTCCAAAGAGGGTCAAAGGGACGTGAGGTGTGAGGTTGAGAAAAATATATAAAAATGTCACATGGCGGTGTGATGTTGTTGTGATGCCATGACAGAGGACCGAGCTGACGTTCGTCGCACAAACATACAAGGCCAACACTCGTGGCACGATGGCATGGTATGATATGTAAAAGATGTGATGTATGCTTTTATTTTGACCTGAGCTACTATTGTGTCTGTGCTGCAGTGAAATTTGTGACAGTCGCCTCATGTTCGAGAAAAACATGCTGTGGAATGTTGTTCAAATAACAGATCATCCGTGGGAAAAGTAATTCTATAATGTGAAATGGCCTTATTAAGTACTTGGTATCGGTGAGTACTCGTACTCTAATAGTTCTGTAAAAAAAAAAAGTGGTGCATCTCAGTTATGTCCCTTGTTAAAGTTTTTAGTCTATTGTTTTATTACCTTTTTAAATCTATGACACTTCTGTTCAGCTCTGTGATTTAGGAAAAAAAACCTCAAATCGACTAAACCAAACAAGTGTTCGGGTACTTTAATGAATATAAAATGATACAGCTTTGGCCATTAGAGGCGTGTCCCAAATACAAATTTCATTTTAATGTGTGTCCCTCACATTTAACTTTCCAGCCTGCTTCTTTTGGATTGTTTGTACATTGTAAATGTGAATATTTTATATTGAATTATCACAGTCTTCAGATTGGTTACATATGGAAAAACACTAATGTGGTCCAGACACAAGAAAAGCAGCCAGTCGCTCTGCGCACAACTGTAAATGCTGCTAAAATATCATTAAATATGACACTGCATTCGCTGTGATGACATCAGCTTTTTAGGGAGAGCTTTGCAAAACGCGATGCAAACGTTTGCTCTCGAAACTAAAAAGGCCGTCCTCTTGAGCAAAGACACAGTTTCGACACTTCGAGAGCGACGGGCGGGAGCAGGATGGAGAAGCGGCGAAGCGCGTTGGATGGGGGACGGGGCGGCTCCTCACCTCTCTGCTCATGGACACCACTCGCTGGGTGTGCTGGGCCTCCGTGCAGAGCTGCGAGTCCTCCATCCTCTGCCGGTACATCTCAAACTCGGCCAGGGCCTGAAGGGGGCGACAGGAACGGACGGTTTTCCTTAAGTCCCCTTTGGACTCCGTACACTCCCTCTCCAGAGCTGGCCAGTGACCTACAGTGGCCTGCGAGCACAAACCTGGGTCCATTGTTCATCTTTTTCTTCACTGGTTTATTTGAGGATGCGAGCATTCACCCTAAATACAATTTTAGGGTGGATTTCTTCGAGAGCCAACTTCCAACAGTTCCAAAAGTTGCATTGTTGCAAATCTCGGCAACCAGAGGACGATTTCACCAGGTTCCATGATTGTCTCGAATGACACGGATTATAAAGGCCAAGTTTGTAATATTTTGATATTTTAAAGAGGAACAGCAACATCGAGTGGATACATTTTAGATTGCAGCGCTCTTTTGTATAAGTCCCCTTAGGCACTCTGTACACTCCCCCTCCTGAGCTTGCCAGTCAACTACGGTGGCCTGCACACCCAAACTTGGACACCTCGTCCACTTTTTTCTTCAGTTGATTATTTGACGATGCGGGCGTTCACCATAAAAACAATTTCAAGGTGGATTTCTTTGAGAGTCAACAGTTGCATTTTTGGAAACTTTGTCAACCAAAGGATGAGGCACGTATCAAATACCCCTTTTCACCAGGTTCCATGAATGTCTCGAATGATACAGATTTTAAAGGTCAAGTTTGTAATTTGGAGATCTTAAGGAGAAACAGCGACATGGAGTGGTTACATTTTAAATTGCAGCTCTCTTTCATTCACCCTCCCTCTCCTGAGTTTGCCAGTGAACTATGGTGGCCTGTGCACCCAAACCTGGATACCTTGCCCGCCTTCTTCTTCAGTGGTTTATTTGAGGCCGCGAGTGTTCACCCTAAATACGAAACGCGCTGTCAGGCGGGTTGGATTGTCCACACCAGGCTTCCTAAGAAAAATGGAGGTGCAAGATGGCAACTAACTGAGAGCAAGACACTTGATCTATGTATATTATGGGCAGTATGTTAAGCGTTTATGAATATAAAAATGATCACTTAAGCCAAATCTTAGACGCTGGACTTTTAAGCGGCGGTGCGGAATACCAGACCTGTCTTTTCATGTGCTCGTGCAGCTCCACGGACTCCTCCAGAGAGGCCAGCCGCCGCCTCAGGTCGGCCTCGTCCACCATCTTGCTCTTGTACTGCATGATCTTGTCTCGGGTTTCCGTCACGATGTGTTGGACCTGAGCACAGGACCGTCGGGGGAAGCAAAAAGGAGCAAAACCAGCAACGACTTGATGAAGATAGGCACGATGTAAATGGAGGTGCGTGCACGAGAGAGAGCAAGACCACTTCGATGAGGACTTGACATTGCGGTGGACTTCTCTGAAAGCAGGAGGGGTTGAAGCAGCACCATTTTGAGCAAAAATCGTAATATATGATCTTGGGGGTGGAGCTGTGGAAAAGCCCCAGGAATTCATTCATTCAAATCATTCACGTGTGTGTCCTGGTGACGGCGGGTGGGCCGGCTAATTAAAGATAGCGCTCTACGATTATATAATGATTCCAGATGTAAATGAAAACCCCATTTAGAAAGTTGCAATAGAATTTTTTATCCTAACAGTCATAATTAAAAGTAAACTTTGGGGAAAAAAAAAAGATGTGCTGATTGAAGCAATTTAAAATCCACTACATTAAGATTCCAATTAAAAAAAAAAATCGTCCTGTGACGACTCTTGAAAAGCTGCATTTCAGGTTCTCACGATGTCGCTTCCAATATGAAGTGACCTTTTCTCTTTTCGTGAGCCGCTCCGTTCAGCGCCTTTACCTCGTCCTCGTGGGCCTCCTTGAGCGACTCGAGCTCCTCCTCGTGCTCGTCATTCTTGGTGTTGAGGGCGTAGATGACCTGCGGACGGGGGAGAGGGAGCAGAGTCAGGCGACACGGAGAAACCTCGTCATCGGCCGCGTCAACAGCGATCTAGTGGTCGGAGGGCGGCAAAGATCGATGGCAGCGACAACTCGGTTAGAAAAAACGGGCCGCGTACACCAATGAAAAACAGCGGAGACAGCCGGTGAACTGCATCTCTTAGATCTGGTGACTGAAAATAGTAGCAGAGATGCTGGGCTGCACCCTTGGAGGATTCTGAAGCTGCTGCCGCCGCTTCGGATTGTGCAGTGTTTCCATTATTCCCAAGAGAGAGCGACTTATGGAAACCGACGGGGGTCTTTTGATGTTTGCGCGTGCAAAGGCGCCCCCCTGGGAAAAAACAGGTAAGGAGGAGAAAGAGGAGGAGAAGAAGAAGAAGAAGAAGAAGAAGAAGAAGAAGACTCTCACACTCACAATGGGTTATAAAATTTGACCGAGGTGGCCGGAGCAGCAGCAGACGGATGGAGTGTTATGGTGACCCACCTCATAGGAGGACAAAACACATCAATGGACTGCACTTGTATGGCACTTTTCCAGCACCTTCACGGCACCCCAAAGCACTTTACAAAGGCCTTTCATTGACCCATTCACACACACACAGACACACATTCAAACACCAATGGGCAACTGCTGCCATGCAAGGCGCTGCCGGCCCCTTTGGAAGCAAGTTAGGGTTGAGTGTGACACAACGACGGACTAGGATGGAGCGGGATTTGAACCGCCAACCTTTCAACAAAAGCAAAGTTACAACAAAATCAGTGTCTTTGAAGCCCCACAGTGTTCAGCTCTTTATTGAAATGACTCTTATAACACTGAACACTTACTATTAACATCTACTATTACTATTAACACTTACTATTAATATAACTTTTTCAAGTTTAGTTGGCCATATTAAAAAGTTTAAGGGGCCGCATATGGCCCCCGGGCCGTAGTTTGCCCACGCCTGAGCCACAGTTACACCAGCGAAACTCTGCAAAGTATCTCGAGTGAAGTCGGTACGATGGATTTTCACACACACACACACACTCACACCACCGCCAGCATCACAACAGTACAAGCTGCTGGATGCTGTTTCTTTTGTTTTTTGTTTTTTGGCCGCCGACAAAAGAGTTGTGAGCGAGCTTCACCGGGGCCTTTGAATCGCAGCAGCAGCAGCAGCAGCAGCATCAGCGAGCCAGTGCTGGAAATGCTCCTTCAATTATACATGATTATTTTAATGACGCCGCCGCCGCTTTCATCTCTGCCTCTTCTCTCTCGCTCTCTCTCTCTCTCCTTCGCTGTTATCCTTTCATCTCTCACTTTCTCATTTTCATGTAGCCCCCGATCCCTCGCTCCGCTCTCGTCCCTCTCACTCCTTTGTCTTTCCGCGTCTCTCAGGGGGGAAGGGGAGCGAGCTGGCGCTACGAGTCTGCGTCTCCCGTGCCGAAGCTTTGCTTTCCATAAATAATCCTCAACAGTGGGGAGAAGTGCACGCAGGCCGAACTTGACTCGGATTATTATGGAAGCCGAATTTTTATTTTTTTTTTTGCAGGCGAAACGTCTAACAATTCGTCTTCCCGGCTCTTTATAAGCGGAACGAGGTGATAACGTGCTAAAGGCTACAGGGCTGGGGGGGGTTAATCTGCAGCAGCAGAGGTCGTTTCCCCCCTGACCTCCCTGAGCTCCTCATCACTTTCACACCGAAGATGAGGTGTGAAACATGGATTCTGCTGCCGCCGCCGCCGCCACCGCTTTAATGCGCTATTGTGATCCACACAGGTGCAGCCCGACGGGGCCGTGACAGGCTGATTAGCAGCTAAAGGAAATGGAAAATGGCAGCAGCAAAAGGAAACGACTGTACTCACTCCGCGCTAGAGTGTAATCGGTTTCCGCACGCAAAATCGCTGACATTCACACTGTCAATCTACATTTTTTTGTGCATCGTTTCGAATAAGAATAAGAGTAAGAATGCCTTTATTTATCCCACATTGGGGAGATTTTCATAGTTATAGCAGCATGAACAGTGCAAAGCAAGGAATTAAGAGAAATAAAGAAATAATGTATACATATATATATATATATGTACACAAATTATTTACATATCTAAATAAGTGTTAATAAGTGTTAAAAATAAGTGTTTATTGATAAAGTGTTTGAATGAGCTGCTGATGAAGAAAACTATGGAAGAGCATTGCATTCACTGGACAAAAAAAAATATCCACCTTATCTCGTAGTTACGAGAAAAAATCTCATAATTGTAACAGGTGCCGTACAGTTTTTTGAGTCACTGCCAAACCAGATTGGGTGCATTTTTAAATGCATGAATTTGTATCCATGAAGCTCTTCATGTTGGTTCCACTGCTCCTGCACAAAGAGAGCCACATCCAGCACGTCAGACTGGGCTTCCCACCAACAATTTGAGATGCCTGCTCAGTGTTGACATGCTAATATTAATACCGTCCTCGGTTTTAAGAAATGCAAGTATTTCCCAGTTTCTCAAACCGAGAAGGTAGTTATAGCAGATTAACTGCGATAGCGCCACCATTGCCCACTGGTTAGAAGGGATTTACAGACGTTTCTTTTTCTTTATTTTAGCCCATTACAAGATCTTTTCTCGTAATTACGAAATCTTGATTTCATAATTCCAAGATAAGGTGCCTACATTTTTTTTATCCAGTGAATGCAATGCGCTTCCGTAAAAAACAAACAGTCAACTATGTTTTGTTTTTTTTTCTTTTCATGCAGCGGATCAATGGCAGTTTTGGTGCATGTGCTAATCACAAAACAGTGTGGGCAGGGAGCGCGTTAGCCAGCAACGCTAATAATATCGCAAATATTTTTAGAGGTAACACAAAAGAGCCAAAGGGGAAAAACACAGCGCAGAATCAAAAGCAGGGCCTTTCTATGGGGTTGAATCAAGCCTGCGGTTTTCCCACTTTAGATCCTCATCCGATGTAAATATCCACTCCGTTCAGCCACGGTGGGTTTCATCCGAGCAGCCGCTGTTGGAAGACTGGGGCTCAATTTATTGCACGGAAAAAAGCAATCCGCTTTCCTTGATCACCGTTCTTCCCCCCCCGCCTACTGCAAGAGCTGAACGTAGCGCTTGTAATAAAGAACGGGGAAGACGGAGGCAGCGCGCACACACGAGAGAAGAAAAATGAAATGGAGAGAAAGAAATAGGTGGAGCAAGAGCAAAGCTACGCGCTCTGGTGCCGGGCTGAGACTCTGACTTTAATATGCGCTTCCTCTACGACTGGGACCCGGGGAAGACTCGAAACTAACAATCCCTGCATGAGATCGAGCAAGTGGCAAGATCAGCCTCTTCTTGTTCCACCTTCATTGCAGCACAGAGCTGGATTTCTTCCTTTTTTGATTTGGGTCGTAGCTAGAAGTAATGCCATCTCTAAACATCAGAGAGAGCAGATGATTTGGCTGCAAAAAAAAAAAAATAAAACTTTCAAGACCAAAGAATATGCTTCACTTTGAAATTGCAGCACTGACACCTGAAAACTGACCTTGTGTGGCAATTTCAGGGTGGATCTCAGAGAGTTGCATTGCGGGAAACCTCGGCAATCAGAGGACGAGGCTCGTATCAAAGACTTCCTTTCACCAGGTTCCATGAATGTCTCCATGAAAGTGTGTAATATCTGGGGATTTTGAAGGAGGAACAGCGATATGGAGTGGTTACATTTTAGATTGCAGTGCTCTATTGCTCATCCTCCCCCTCCTGAGTTTGCCGGTGAACTACGGTGGCCTGCGCAGTCAAACCTGGATACCTCGTTCACCTAAGTCTTTGTTGGTTTATTTGAGGACGCGGGCGTTCACTCTAAATACGAAACAAGCTGTCAGGTGACCTGGATTGTCCACACAGGGCTTCCTTAGAAATATGGCCGTGCAAGATGGCAGTAAGTGGGAGCAAGATCCTTGCTATAGGTATATTCTCACATACTGTATGTATATATTTACAGTATATGAGTGTATATGAGTATATGAACTGTTTTAAGGGTGGGAAAACCAAATTACTTTTATTGTACTGCGATCATACCCTTTTATGAATGCATTAATGGACAGTGGATTAAGCAATTACCAATATACAAATCATACATCAAGCCAAATATTACACACTGGACCTTAAAGCGAATAAAAACAGAGATCAAAGATGTGAATGGTCTCATTTCTCAGTGAAAGAAACAGAGAATCGTGACCGCGGGAGAGCACTTTAAAACACCCACCAGAGGAACCTCGTTAGCATGAATCATCGAGGGTCGGCTTCAGTCCCTCCTCTGAAACCCGTGTCGCATTGGCGATCAATCACAGTGAGCCCCTCCACTGTATTTATCACGGCAGGGGTGGATGTGGAGGGGGCGGAGGAATGAGCGGGCCGCTGGCAAATTCACTGGCAAATGGGCCCATTACTGAGCAGATTTTCAGTCTGAGTCCTTTCTATCAGCCTGGCGTGAAACGCTGGGAGCCGCTTGGTGAAGAACAGACGAGGACGGTGGGTAGGACGAATTCCAGGCAGAGGGCGAAGATCGAGGTGCAGTGTCGACGAAGGAACTCCGTCAAAAAATTGTTTGTTAAAAAGTCCGTTGCCGGAAGTCCATCTTTGTATTTTTTGTTAATTTCTTTAAGGTCCATGATAACAGCGTTTATCAAGTGGTGGGTCACCCAGAGTTTTTAAAACATATATATATATATATTTATAGAGGAAAAGGTTTGGCATTTATTTTGCAGGACACACAAATCAGTTCAATATTTTCAATAACTTATTTCCTAGACATGGGAAGTGGGCCAGTGTTTCGATATTTGTAGAATAAATTTGAGTGCTGTGGAATAAATTTGGGTCGCGACTTCACGATGAGGATGAAAACGTGGGTCCTGAGACTCCACCAGTTGAGGACCACTGCATTAAAAAGACCCACTCATTCCCGCCTGCAGCCATCAGGCTGTACAACTGCACTAAATGGCTTGGATAGCACATGTAAATTCAACGGTTTCCTATGTATATATCTTGCTCTCTATTCTCTGTTTATACTTACAAATATTTTATTTTCGTCCATATCCTTAGTTCATATATTTCTTGATTTTTTTTGCACTGCAGCCTTTTCTATTAGCTGCTGTAACTATGCAAATTTCCCCATCGTGGGATGAATAAAGGTCTCCTTCTTCTTCTTCACTGTCACTAGTTAGCTGCGTCGTGGGGTGGTTGGGGTGGTGGACGGGGCGGTGCTCTGGCTTTGTTCTCCGAGAGGTGAGGCGTGAAGGCCCCGTCGCATCTGTTCGCTTGCTTCACACCTCCGACACCCCAAGGACACTTTCGACTTTTTATTTTTTAACCTTTAAATAAATAAATTAAAAAAAACACACAACGT